>VZDJ01000444.1:37381-101166 GCA_008694505.1 Cyanoderma ruficeps
GCATGGCATGGCATGGCATGGCATGGCACCCACCAACCCTGAGGCACAAAGACCCCAGCACCCACGGACCCCACGGCATACCAACCCCAGCACTCACTGATCGCAGGGCACACCAAGCCCAGACATACCAATGCCAGCACCCACCAATCCTGGCATCCACTGGCCCTGGGGCACACAGACCTTGGCACCCACTGACCGCAGGGCACACCAACCTCTGCATTCACTAATCCTGAGGCACACCAAGCCTGGCACAAACCAATTCCAGCACTCACTGACCCTGGGGGACACCCACATCAGCACTCACCGACACTGGCAAGCATGAACCACAGACCCATGGATCCTGGGGCATGCAGACCCCATGACCATAGATCCCAGCACCCAGCAACCCTGTGGCACACAGACTCCAACACCCACTGAGCCCAGCAGCCACTGAGCCCAGGGCCATGGACTCCAGTACCCAATGACCCCAGGGGCCATGGATCTTGACATCCACTGACCCCAGCACCCACCAACCCCGGGACACACAGAACACAACACCCTCTGTACCCAGCACCCACTGACCCCTGGACACACAGACCACAGCCCATGTCCCCAGGGACACACACATACCTCTAGGCACACCCACATTCCCCAGAACACGTTTCCCAACCACACAAATGTCCATGTCCCCAGCACGTGTTCCCAAGTACACATCACACATACATGCACTCTCCCAGCATATGTTCCCTTGTGCACACACATCCCCAGCTCACGTCCTTGTGCACACACATACTCCGGGTATATACAACTGTGTTTCCAGACACGTGTCCATGTCCCCAACATACACACATCCCTTTGAGCACACATATGTTCCCAAGCACACATATGTCCATGTCCCCAACACATACATCCCCCAGGCACAGCCATGCTCATATCCCCAGCACCACACCAAGGGCACATGTGTGTCCCCAGGCACATGCATGTTCCCAGCATGCCTATGTTCCAGGCAGATACCCCCCCTCACAGCCCTCCGGCCACACACGTCCCCACTGACCAATGTTAGGGGTGACAATGGTGAATGGGTTGAGGTAAGTCTGGGGCATATTCCGTGCCAGGGCTCGTGCATACTCCTCGAAGTGCTGCAGCAGCTGGGCCGTGCCACCCTCTGTCTGCTGGATCAGCTCCCAGTGCCGCTTGTTCCCCATGTCCAGCAGTGCACTGCCCACCCGCAGCAGGTTCTGGGGGAAAGGCAGTGGTAGTGGCACTGGAAGCTGGCACTCTAGGGTCTGGGCAGGGCATCCCTAACCTCCCCTGCAGGAATCTATGGCTGGGGCACTCTGGCACCGACAGTGGAGAATGGGGGTGCTGTACCCCCACAAAGTTGATGGTGCACCCTGAGCCACACCAACATGTGCTGCTCAGGGATGCCCACCACCCTGGCATCAGACCTCCTACACCAACATTCCTCTCTAAGTGGGTGCCCATCACCCTGATGCATGGGCTCTCTCACCAACACCCTTCTCAGGTGGGTGCCATCCACCCTGGCAGCCAGGTTCCTGTACCAACACCTTCCCCCTCCCCATGCAGGTGCCCATCACCCCAGTGTTTGACCTTCTGCCCCAATATGACCCTCCTCACAAGGGTCCCCATAACTCCAACCTCCTTTCCTTCACCCTTAACCTCTCTCCCCAGTGCCCATCACCCAGGTATCTGCTCTCCTGCCTCAATATCCCTCCCCACAAGGGTGTCCATCACTCTGGTGTGTGGGCTCCTCACCCACATCCTTCCCTATGGGGGTGCTCATCATCCCAACCTCTTTTCCGCTTTGCCCATTCCCCCTCTGGGCATGTTCCCATCCCTGTGACCTTATGCCCACCTCGGTGAAGTGCACGTCCTGCGTGGCAGCGAGGTGGAAGCCGCGCTGGCGGCTCTCATGGTGCAGCAGGGCCCCTGCCAGCCGGTATGCCAGGTGCACGTCACTGCCGAAGTACCCACGGGCCTCACGCATCGCTTCACGCAGTGCCAGCGCTACACGCCCCGACTGCCCGGCATCCCACCGTGACTCATTGCCTACCAGCTGCTCCGCCTTGAGGGGGACACACACAGAGTCAGGGGACCCCCAGTGCCACTGTCGCATGGCTGTCGCTGGTGTTCCTCCAGCTCACCCAGGGGCGAAGGGCAGCAAAGGCCAGCGCACTGCAGTTGAAGAGGTTGGGGGGCAGCCAGCCCTTGTGCTCATCACAGTGGCGCAGTGCCGTGCCTGTGGGATGGGGACACTGAGTGCACCATGGGGACAATGGGGCAGCCTCACCTCACAGCATGCCAGCAGTGCCACTAGTGTCACACTCCTGCTCCACCCTTGCAGTGACACCACAGTGGTGCCCCCAGCCTTGTCCCAGTGGTGCCATGCCCTGTCCCAGCTGTTGCCACCACAATGTCACACTCCTGTGTCACCCTCCAGTGACACCACCGTGACAGCCACCTGTCATGTCCCAGTGATGCCACCAGTGTCACACTCTGCAGTGACACCACAATGGCAGCCCCAGCTTCATCTCAACAAATCCACCCTTGTGTCACCCACACTCCATCTTGGTGGTAACAAGGTGTCACCACCCCTAACCCATCATATCAGTGCCACCACAGTGTCACCTCCCTGTACCAACCCAATAATGCCACTACAGTATCACCCCCCTGCCCCGTCCCAGTGATGCCCATGGTTCCATCCCACCCCAGCTCCATCCAACTGGTGCCACCACCATAAAACACCCTAGCCCAGTCTCACTGGTGTCAACATCCCATCCCAGCAGTGCTACACCATATCAACACCCTGAAGTGACCTCATGGTGTCCTCTCTCCCCACCACGTCTCATGAGTGCAATCACGGTGTCACCTCTCTGTACCACCCAAGCAACGCCGTTGTCAACCCCTCAGCCCCATCCCAGTGATGTCACCACTGTCACCCCCAGCCCCACTCTGAGAGTGTGCCCAGTGACACCCCTGCCCATGTCCCCACGTACCAACAGAGCCCTTGGGGCAGGGGGCTGCAGCTGGCAGCCCAAACCGAGTGCGAGGCCACCAGATGCCAGCCTCAATGGCCCGGGGACAGCTGTCATAGTTCACTGTGGGACACAACAGGGCATCAAAATGGGGGACGCAGGGTGGCACAGTGTGACAGTAGGGTGGCAGTGGCACTTGGTCACTGGAACCCAGGGTGACACAGGGTGACACAGGCTAACAGCAGGGTGACAGCTGTGGCAGAGCAGGGTAACAAACACAGGGTGAAAGTAGGGTGACATAGTGGAACAGAGTGATAACAGTGTGAGAGCAGCATGACACAGGGTAACAGTGGGGTCACACAAGGTGTCAATGGGGTTACACCAACAACCAAGGTGTTGGCAGAACTCAGTTGCCAGCAGCCAGAGTGACACCAAGGTGACAGCAGGTGACTCAAAGTGACAATACAGTGATGCAGGGTAGCACAGGGTGAAAGCAGGGTGACAGTAGCACCCAGTCACTTGGCAGGGTTGCAACAGGGCAGAGTAGGGTGACACAGGGTGATACAGGGTGACAATGACACTCGCTGGAACCCAAAGTGACAGTGGTGGCACAGCAGGGAGACATCAGGATGGCACAGGGTGGTGTAGAGTGACACAGGATGACAGAAGGATGACACCAGTGTGACACAGAGTGACAGTGGGGTGACACAAGGTCACAAAACATGACAATGGGGTCAGCAGGGTGACAGCAGAGTGACAGTAGTACCCAGTCATGGCACTCAGGGTGACACAGGATGACACAAGGTAACACGAGGTTACACAAGGTGACAGAGAGTAATGGAGGGTTACATCAGGGTGACGGTGGGCACTCAGGGTGGCCCAGGGTGACACAAGTTGACAGTCCCCCACCTTCACAGCCACTGGCTGTCACCTCAGCGAAGGGGTTGTCACAGCGGTCACAGTGGCGGCCGATGACCCCGGCTTTGCAGGGACACTGTCCAGTGTTGGCATCGCAGCGGCGTGACAGTGACCCAGTGGGGTAACACTCACAGGGATGGCATGTGTCCCCTCCTGGCAGGCGGTAGTGGTTATCCTAGGAGGACATAGGGTCACAGCAGGCAGGGGGATGGGGTGACAAGGGGCTCACAGGGGATGACAGGGAGGTGACTCGGGGGTTGTCAAGGGGCATGATGGGGGGGTGACAGGGAGGTGACAAGATGACAGTGGGGCGGCAGGGGGCAACAGAGAGGTGACAGGAGGAGGGCAGGGGTTGGCAGGGGAAGTGACAAGGGCTGGCAGGTTCCACCTTGCAGTGACACTCGCCCGTGGTCTTGTTGCAGTCTGGGTCGAAGCCGTGGGTGACGTTGCAGCTGCAGGGGCCACACGTGGGGTGTCCCCACCACCCCCGTGGACACGGCTGCGCCTCCCTGGGGACACTGGAGCTGGCACTCGGGCACTATGCCAGAATACTCCCACAATGCCACTTGTACACCCACATGGCTCCTTGTACACCCACACTGTTCCTTGCATACGCACATGGCCACTTGTACTCTCACAGTGCCACCTGTACCCCCACAGTGCCCCTTGCACCCCCACTGTGCCACTTCTACACCCACAGTACCACTTTCATCCACAGTGATCCCTGCACACTCACCACAGCTCTTGCACGTGCACTATGCCCCCTCATATGCCCACCCTCCTCTCACCCCACTCCCTGCCCCCAGTGTCCCTTGCAGCGTCCCCCTCCCCCTGGGTGCTCTGTGCCCCCCCAGGCAAACACATGCGCCCCACAGTGTCACCAACCGGTGCTGGCAGAGGGTCCCGAAGGTGCCCGAGGGACAGTGACAGGCATAGCCAGGGGCCATGCCTGGGCGGCGGGTACAGGTGCCCGGAGGCTCGCAGGGGTCCAGGGCACAGGCACTGACACAGCTGTCACCGAAGTACCCTGGGCACAGGACGGTGTTGGGGACAACAGGACATAGTGATGGGGGACAAGGATGGGGGTGGTGAGGGGCAGTGCCCAGGGGTGACAGCAATAAGGAGTGGCAGTGACAAGGGGGGGTGCAAGTGCCCTGGGGACTGTGAGAGGAGGGAACAGTAGCAGTGCTCAGGGAACAGGGATGAGGGTAGGCAGTACCTGGGTACAAGGCTGGCAGTGCCCAGGGAGGGTGGCAGTGCCTTAGGAACACTGACACGAGTGACAGTGTCCAGGTGACAGCAACAAGGTGGTGGCACTGCACTGGTGGCAGGGGTGGAGTGGTGGTGCCCAGAAAGGAGAGAGTTTTTGGGGCAACATGTCACAGGGTGGCAGTGCTGGGGATGGCAGCGTCTCAAGGTTGTCAGGAAGTGCTGGGGGGTCTCCACTCATGGGGGTGGCAGTGGGGGTTTCACAGGGGTGGCTGTGTCTCAGGGGCCATTGGGACTTGTCAGGGTTTCCAGGGGGTGTCTGCTCACCAGGATAGCAGTAGGGGGTGTCACAGTGGTGTCTCAGTGGTGTCAGTGTCCCGCAGGGTGTAAGGAGATGTCAGGGGTTGTCAAGGGGTCTCCATTCAATGGTGTAGAAATGAGGGGTGTCGCAGGTGTGTCACAGGGGTGTCAGCATTCTGGGGGTGTCGGCCTGTGTCAGGAGGGTGTCGGGGAGTGGCAGGGGGCTGCTGGGGAGTCTCAGGGGTCTCAGGGTGTCCCTGTTCACTGGGGTGGCAGAGGGGGGTGTCACAGGGGTATCAGTGTCCAGGACTATTGGAGAATGTCTGGGATGTGTTGAGGGGGTGTCAGGGGTCTGGGGGGGTCCCTGCTCACCCGGATGACAGCGGCATGAGAAACTGTCCCAATCATCACTGCAGTAGCTGTGGGGGGGGCAGGGCCCCGAGTCGCAGGGATCGGGCAGGGCACAGCCGCCCTCCACGTTCACCTGCATTGCCTGTGCCAGGCTCAGGGCACCCGCAGTCACCACAGGGTCCCCGATACGCAGGCCCTGCAGGGTCACCCATCAGTGTTCTCATTGAGACCCACCCTGAGCCACCCTGGACCCCCAACACACTCCATGCCTCAGTTTCTCTCACCATTCTCCCAAGACCCCACAAGAACTCCCTGCACCGTGTCACCATCAGTGTGATCTCACCACCACATGGGAGCCACCACGTCACCCTAAAACCCCCTGCCCAACTGTCATCCCTACCTCAGTGTCCCTTTCCACAACACAAGACTCCCCGGGACAACCTGGACCACCCTGCAGTGTCACCCCCTTCTCAATTTCCCCCACCATGACACCAGACCCACTGTGGCACCCTGAACCCTCTATATCCTGTCACTTGTCATTGTACCTCAGCACCACCTGGTGACATCCCTGTGTAACCGGCACTGAGCCCTCATTGACTTGAGACACCCCCCCACCCCACCCCAACTTCCCTGTGTGGGGTCACCTGCCAGTGACCCCAGTGACACCCCAGCCACCATGACCCCTCCTGCCCCAGTACCCCTCCCTACCACTCAGGACCTTTTGTGTCATCCCATTCAGTCTGTCCCCACAACATGTGACACCCCAAACCCCATACCAGGACCCGCTGTGTCACGCCTTCCCAGTCACATCACTTCTCAGTGCTTCAGTGGCCCCAACACCAGCCAGTACCCCCTGTACCATCCATAACCTTCCCAGTCACACCCGTGTCCCCAAAGCCATGTCCCCATCCTGCCCAGGCCTTGGGGTGATGTCCCTGCACCCCATGTCACTATGCCCTTGAGTACCCAGCGCATCCCCAATGTACCCCTGCCCACACAGCCTATGTCCCCTTGTCCTATGCCAACTCCCTGTAACCACATCCTTGTGCCCTTCTCCATCCAGCCCATGTTCCCATGTCCTGTGCTATGCCCCCACTTCACGTCCCCAAACCCTGTGACACATCCCTGTGCCTGCTACCCATTCTGCCCATGTCCCCACTTCTCTGTGTCATGTTCCCAAACCCCATGCCCCATCCCTGTGCCCATGTCCCAATGTCCCTGTGCTGCCCTTCATCATGCCCACATCCCCACTCCCCATGCCATGCCCCCACGTCCTGTGCCCATGTCCCTGTGCTCCCTCCAATTGTGCCGATGTCCCCCACCCCTGTGCACATGTCCCCGTGTCCCTGTGCACCTCTTTATCATACCCATATGCCCAAGCCCTGTGCCTGACTTCACTGTTCCCTGTCCCTAACCCGGGCTACATCCCCAACCCTGGGACCATGTCCCCAAGTCTTGGCCCCATTTCCCCAAGCCCTGTGCCAGGTCCCCAAGCACATGTCCCTGGGCCCCTCTTCATCATGCCCATGTCCTCATCCCCAAGGCAAGGCCCTACTTCATTGTGTCCTGTCCTCATGCTGTGCCACATGCCCAACATCTGTACCCACATCCCTGTGCCCATTTCCTCTAGCCCCATGCCATGTCCCTGTGTTCATGTGCTGCCCTCCCATTGTGACCATGTCCTTACCCCCTCTTCCACATCCCCAAGCTCATCCTCCACCCCTACACCTGCCACCCCATGCTCCCACACCCTCCAAGCCTGTGCCTCTGTACCTGCAGGCACCCCTGGAATCCCTCCTCCACAGTGCCACTGTCCCCCAGCAGCCCCCCGAGGCTCAGCGTGTGCAGTCGCAGTCCCTGCAGCTCTCCAGGGACATCGCCCATTGCCTGGGGAACACAAGGACTCCCGTGGGTGCCTTGGGGAGCCACAGGGGGGTGCCACAGTGGCACTTGGGGATCATCAGAGTGGATGCCTCAGTCTTCCCCTACCTGGTGGCGGCCATAGTCAAGGGTGAGGAGGAGGAGGGTAGCAGAGGGGTTGTGCCTGGGGCCCCCCTGCAGCTCCAGCTGCACATGGTGCCAGGCACCATCATTGACTTTGGCCTGGGGCAGATGCAGGGTGGCCAAACGGTCCCCTCCTTGCCAGGCACCAGCCTCCACCTGCCCCTCGCTCAGCTGTGAGGGGTAGACACATCAAGGACCCCAAAAACCTGGTGAGCATCAGGCACTGCCCACCGGGAAATACAATTTCCCTTGGGACAATAACACAACCCCCCAGGTAATGCCCCCTCAAGGGGTGGCACCCCCTTGCACTGCTCCCCTCCCCCACCCCAGCAATACACCCCCTCCCCCCATAGCAATACCTCCAATACCAACAGACCCCCTCCAAGGCAATACCCCCCAGGCACTTCTCTGAGGTTAACCCCCCTATTCCAACCCCCCATGCCACTACTTCCCCATAGCCATATATACCCCCCAGGCAATACCTCCTGTTCCAATGACCCCCCCCAGGGCAATGACCTCCTGAGTGTAATAAACCTTGTGCCACACAACTCCCCAGTGCCAATAATGCCAATAGCCGCCCCCTACCCTCAGAGCAATAACCCCTGGCACTGCCCCAGTGCCAACCCCTCTATATTCCTGCTCAAGTCAATACCCTCCCAGGGCTATGCCCCCTATGCCAATGACACCAAAACCAATACTTCCTGTGGCAATGACCCCCACCCAAATCAATAACCCCCCCAGGGCAACCACCCCCCCCCCCAGCACTTTCCTCAGGAAAACTCCCCTATTCGACTCCCCTGTGCCCTCCCCATGCCTCCTCCGTGCCCACCTGCAGGATAAGGGTTAGATGACCGCCAACCCCTGCCCGAAGCAGAACCCCGCGGGGGTGGCGGGTGCGAAACATGATGCGGACTGGCCAGGGCAGGGAGAGGGGCAGGGCCAGCCCGTTCCACACCACGCAGCTGCTGCCCACGAACCGCTGCAGGCCTGCCATCTCTGCGGGGCATGCACATGTGACGCGGGGCAACTCCCACAGACCCCCCAAGCCCACCCCAGGGACCTCTGCACCGCGAGGTGGCCACAAACTCCCCCATACAGACCACCCATACCCACCCACCGAGTCCCCACACCCCATCCAGGACCCCCCAAAACCCCACATGGCCTCACATACCCACTCTCAGATCCCCAGCAACCACCCCGGGGACCCCATGCACATCCCACAGATGCCAACACACCCTCCCACAGACCTCCTGCACCAACCCACGGATCTCCTGTACCCCCTCATGAACCCACAACTACTCCACAGACCCCCAAACACATGCAGTGATGCCCCTCACCCCCTTCCTACACCCCTCACACCCACACAGAACCCCTCCCCATATCTCCCACGGACCCACAACAAGCCTATGGACCCCACAAAGCTCCACCACACTGTCCCCCCAAGCCCCCCAGTACCCTCCTGGCAGGTTTTGCCCCCAAAACCCAGTGGACAGCGGCAGCTGAAGCCCCCCCACTCATGCACACAGGTGCCACCATTGTGGCATGTATTGGTGTCACACAGGGTCTTCTTGGGGGGACAACCTGGGAGAAGACACAGGAGTCACATGTCACACATGACCTGGGATCTCTGGCCCCATGGGGCACAGACACCCACACATCCTTGAACCCTTATCCAACCCCATGATCCTAGTACCCCCTCACCCCCCACCCCACATCCCAACCCTACCCCAAAGGGGATACAACCCGATCCAGCCCCCCAGCCCTGGCATCTCCCCACCTCACCCCCAGGGGACACAGCCTTGTCTATGCCACCCACTCCAGCTCGATGGCCCTGGCAGCCCCTTGTCCCCACAACCAGGGGACACAGAATGTCCTACCACCGTGTCCCTGGACCCCCATCCAGCCCCATGAGCCTGGCACCCCCTCCCCACAACCGTGGGACACAGCACTGCCCAGACCTGGGCCCCTAGCCAGTCCCCAAGTCCCAGCAACCCCTATTCTATATCCCACACCCTAGGGGCACAGTCCCATGTCCCTGGCAACCCTGAACTCAAACCAACACCCCCTGACTTCCCATCCCACACCCAGGGGGCATAGAACTCCCAAACCAACCCATTCAGTGGACCTCTCTCCAGCCCCATGGCCCTGGCACCTTCTCACCCCCTCCCCACACTCAGGGGGCACAGCTCTGCTCTGTGTCCCCTGGACCCCCATCCAGCCCCATTACCCTGGCACCCCCTCCCCATATCCAGGGGGCACAGCCTCATGGCCCTGGTAACCCTGAACCCACACCTGCACTCCATAACTTCCCATCCCACATCCAGGAGGCACAGCATCCCCCATGTCCCCTGGGCTCCCATCCATCCCTCCAGCCCTGGAACCCCCTCCCATCATTCAGAGAACACAGCCCCACTACTCAGGTACCCCTCAACCCCACATCCCATCTCCCTCTGCTCGAAAGGGCAGAGTCCCCCCAGCTCCTGCCCAGTCTCCCAGCCCCAGAGCCCACCAGGCAGGGTGCCGTTGTTAGCAATGAAGGCTGCCATGTCCACGGGGCGCTGGTCAACATGGAGGTGCCGCATGCACCCCACAAAGTGCCGGCTGCGGATTGGGAAACTCTCGGGCAGCGTTGGGACTCCCCCCAGCAGCAGTGGCCCCGTCAGGTCCAGCGACCTGCAGAGCCCACCATCACCTTGGGGACTCGAGAGATCCCTGAGGGACCCCACAACCCATGGGGACCCCGAGGGAACCCCAAGGGACACACAGCCACCTCCCATCCCACACGGGTCACAAGGGAACCCCAAAGAACACCTACTCACCTCAAAACCTATGGGCACCTGAGGGACCACCCAAGCGGTGTTCACCCAAAGGGAACTCAACAGATCCCTCCCAAGGGACTCCCCACTCCTCCCCCCCAATGCATAGAGAACCCAAGAGAACCCCCCCAACCAATGGGGACCTCCAATGACCCCCCATCTATAGGGATCCATGACCCCCCACAGACCTCTCACCAGTGAGGACTTCAAAGGTACCTCACCCATAGGGACTGTTCACCTCCAAAGGACCCCTCTATGGGTACCCCCAGGGACCCCCACCCTTGGGATTCCCAGGCCCCCCTCACTTCTTGCTGCCAGTCTGGGTGCCCTGGGCAGCGCAGGAGTAGTTGCCGAGGCGGGACCCAAAGCGCAGGGCCATGGCTGTGTCACAGTCGTCCACAGTCACCACAGCCACCTTCTGCTCTGAGGGGCCCTGTGGGACCCCTGAGCGCCCCACAACCGGCTGGGAGACCCCATATCAGGTGGAGGAGCCCAGGACCCCCATCCTGCAGCCTTTGTCCTGCTTCTCATCCTCCCACTGCCCTCTGGCCCCTCAACCCTCACCATGTTCCCATGCTCCTCCAGCCCACCAGCCCCCCACCCTCCAGACCCCCCCAAAACTCCCCTTCAGCCCCCCTTAAACCTCTCAATGGTCCCGTTCATCTCCCCCAAACCCCCATCCCTTTGATCTTCTCTTCCTCCATCCCCCCATCCCAATTCCTTGGGGGTCGCCACAGGTGAGGAAGGGTGGTGGGGTTCCTTGCGGGACCAATGGCTGAGGAAGTGGGTGAGGGTCCCTTGGGGTCCTCATGGATGGGGGCAGCTCTTGAGAGTCCCTTGGAGTCCCACAAATCTCCTCTCTACTTTCTTCATCCCTCCAACACTCCCTTCCCCTCCAGTCCTTCCTCTTCCTCCATCTCCCATCTCCCGTTCCTTGGGACCCCCATGGGTGGGCATATCCCTTAGGGGTTCTTTAGGTGCCCCAAACCTCCTACCTGATCCCCCCCATCTCTCCATTTCCCTACCCTTCCCCTCCATCTTCCCTTCCTCTGTCTGCCCCAAACACTCCCCACCCACTGTTCCCCCCCATGCCCCCTGTTCCCCTACCTTGTTGTAGTAGTGCAGCTGCACCCGGTGCCACTGCCCATCGCTGACACCTCCTGGCACGAAGGGTGACACCGTGGTGGTGGTCTCACCTAGGGGCACAGCGTCATGACAACATAGCCAGAAGCAAGGAGGGGTGGAAGTGCCAGGATGGGATGCCCAGTATGCAGTGCCAGGGATGCAGTGTCAGGGATGGGATGCTGGGGATACAGTGTCAGACAGTGCCAAGAATTGGCAGGCCAGGGATGCAGTGAGGAATGCAACGAGAGATGCGGTGCCAGGAATGGGATGCCCAGGATGCAGTGCCAGGCATTGTCAGAATGGGATGTCTCGGATAAAGTGAGGCATGCAGTGAAGAATACAGTGCCCACAAGGGTGCCGGGTGCAGTGCCAGGGTGTGGCAGGGGCAGTGCATACCTGCTGAGAAGGTGAGCTGCAGCTGTTCATCCACAATCTCCAGTGCCACGAAGTCATGCCGCTCATTGAAGCGCCCATTATACAGCAGGAGCCCGTCCCGCTCCTGTGTGGCAAACCTGAGGAACACAAATGCCAGGAGCGCCTCAATACTCCCCAGTCCCACTGTGCCTCCCTGGCACTCCCCAACACCCTCTGACCCTGCTATGCCCCTGTGGCACAACCCTCACGCCCTGCCCCATGACCCTGTACCCACTGTGAGATGCTGGGTACCCATCAGCCCCTGCCCCCACAAGGTGCCCCCCACCCATTGCCCCCCATGCCAAGTGGTAACCCACACTGTTTGCTCCCACCCTGTGCCCTCAGGGTGCTCATCACCTCACACTCAATCACCCCACAGCCCATCTGATGCCTTTGAGATACCCACCACCCCACACCCCAAATTATGCCAATGGGGGCACCCATCTATCCACCCAGTACCCACAAGACACCCATCACTTCACACCTCATCACCTCATCTCACGCCAAATGGGGCAACCATCACCATCTAACCCACACCCCACGTGACACCCACAGGGGCACATACCACCCCTCACCTCCCCAGATTTCCCCAGGCTCACGTGAGGCCAAGAGTGAAGTGGAAGCGCTGGCGGAGCCCACGAAAAGTGAGGAAGGAGCGTGGGGGGAAGCTGCGGGTGCTCATGGTGCAGAAGGGTTTCTCATAGTGCCCAGGGGGGCATTGGCACCGGAATCCCCCCACCAGCAGGTTCAGGCAGGTGCCCCCATTGCGGCAGACTCCTGGGGTGCAGCGACCCCCCCGGGCACTCAGCTCACAGTGCTCCCCTGTGTGACATCCAGAACCCCAAAACTGAGGTGAAGAGTCCCAGCTGCTCCCGCACCTCCCCATTAAACCCAGAGTGGCACCCCCCCACCCCCGGTGCTCAGCTTGCAGGGCTCCCCTGTGCAATACCACAATGTCACCAGCATCCCACAAATGGGGGGTGGGGGTCTTCTCTCCTCCCCACCCCCAGTACCCCTGAGTTCTCCCTCCAGACACTCACAGGGCTCCCCAATGTGACACCAGGCACCCTAAGTGCGAGGGTGGGATCCCCTCTCCCTCCCCCCTAGCATCTTTATCCCCAGCTCTGTCACCATGACAACCACCTCCCATTGCCATGGAAACCCAGAGACACCCCCTCCTCTCATGTTCCCCTCCCCCACCTGGCTGGCACCCCCCACCTGGGGGTCCCATGGGGGCTGGAGTCCCAGGGTGGGGGTAGGGTGTATGGCCCCATTGCCACCAGTCTACTGGCGGAGGGAGAGGGGGCTAAAGAGGAGCTGGATGAGGAAAGATGAGGATGGAGACACTATGAGGACAGGCTGGCCAGTGGCTCTAACCAGTGAAGTCTTCATGGCACTCGCAGGTGTACCCGCCCTCACGGCTCCGGCACCGCCCATTGCTGCCGCAGGGGCTGGAGTAGCAGAGGTCAATCTCGGTCTCGCAGTAGTCTCCGGTAAAGCCAGGCGGGCAGCGGCAGCGTAGGCCCGTGACGGGGTGGATGGGGCGAAAAAGGATGGTGTCGGAGGCGAGGAAGGGTGCGGAGCTGTCGAACTGCAGGACGGAGACGCAGCGCATATAGTTCTCACAGGGCTCTCGCAGACACACGTTGTCATCAAAGGGCAGGACGCGCTGGGCTGTGGTGGCTGCCAGGAGCGACCGGTTAAGGTACAGCCGCTCCTGCAGCTCCTCCGACGAGAAGAACCGTGATGCACCCGGCACCACCGCCGGTAGCAGTGCTGAGAGGCTGACATTGAGGATCCGCGCCGGTCCCACATCTGTATCCGTTTGGATGTTGAAGAGGATGACGCGGTGGCGGGGGGTGGCCAGGACAGCGGCCACCCCCTCCAGGAAGCGGCTGAGCAGGGGGGACAAGAAGCGTTCCTGGGACATGTCGGCCAAACGCAGGGTGATGCTGTTGCTGAGCATCTCATCTGTGATCACTGTCACCTGCAGTGTGCACTGCGCTGTTGCACTGTGAACGCCATCTGGGGACAAAGGGGGGACACAGGAGGGGGTCAGTGACAGCAGTGGACAGCTCTGGGAAAGGATGGTGGGATGGGAACAGTGCTGGATACAGAGCAACCAACCAAATCAGCTGCTGTTGGATGGGGATGGTGCTATGGGGGCTTGATCTGCTTGGCCACCACAGAATGGGGACAGCACTGGCCATGAAACACCTAGCCTATGTAGCCACTGTGGAACACTGACAATACTGGCTATGAGACAGCCATCCCACTTGACCAGCATGGAATGGGCACAGTCAGGTGGGGACAGTACAGGCTATGGGAGACCTTTCCTGCTCAGACACCAAGGAATGGAGACAGTGATGGTTATAGAGTTGGTGCTGGTTATGGGGCTGGTGCTGTTTTTGGGGTGCCCATCCCACCTGACCATCACAGGGTAGGGATAGTGGGATGGGGACGGTGTTGGAAATGGGGCTGGAACTGGTTACAAGGCTCCTGTCTCACCTGGTCACCACTGAATGGGGATAGTGCTGGTTATGGGGCTGGTGCTGGGTGCCCGTTCCACTTGATGACCATGGAATGGGGACAGTGTGGTTCATGGGGTGTCCATCCTGCTTGGATACTGTTGGGGGGGCATCTAAATGGAGTTGGTGGTTGGTTATAAGATTCGGGCTGGTATGGGGATGGTGCTGGTTATGGGGTTGGTGTTGGTTGTGGGGCTGGTGCTGGTAGGTGAGCAAAATCTCTGCTAAGCACTCCTTTCTCCTCCTCCTCTTTGTCCTCCCCCTGGCCGAGGGCAGGAGGATGCAGGACACATGGGGAGCAGGCAGACAGACGGATGAAGGGAGCATGGGGACAGGTGGGGGGCCAAGCAGGCAGAAGGGGGTGCCGCAGGGGATGGCAGGAGCCAGGTCTGCCCAATGGCCCGTGGCCAGCGACTGGTGGCCAGTGGCCGGCAGGGGGAAGGTTGCCATGGCCGCAGCCGCGAGGGCCCAGCTATGGCTGGACCTTTTGTTTCCCTCCTGCCTTCCCCTGCACTTGCGGGGGGAGGGGGAAGGGGACACGGGGGAGGGGGAAGGGGACACGGGGGAGGGGGGGGGGACTCCCTGCCCCCACCCTTCATGCCCTGGGCCCCCTGCTTTTTGTGGCCAGAGCAGGGACCCCAGTCAGGGGAAGCTGGAGAGTGATGGGGGCCATGTGGCTGGGGACAATAGACATCAGGCATGGCCTATCGCCCAGTTTCCCCCTGACCTGGGGGTGACCGAGGAGGTATTCCCCCACCTATGGGGTGACCCCCACCTCCCAGAAGCACCTCCTGGACACCTCACCGCCCAAACAGTGCTGATAACTGATGGCACAACCCCCTTATCTTCTGACCCCCCCCCACCTAGATTT
This sequence comes from Cyanoderma ruficeps, assembly GCA_008694505.1. Lineage (NCBI taxonomy): Eukaryota > Metazoa > Chordata > Aves > Passeriformes > Timaliidae > Cyanoderma > Cyanoderma ruficeps. Next base: position 52,893 of record VZDJ01000444.1, read on the forward strand.
GGGGACCTCTCAGTGGATGTCAGGGTGCCCCCCCAAATACACACACTAGGCCCTGTGTCTCCTGCCCTGAATTCATCAAGTGGAGTCTCCTGGAAACACAAACATTGCAGTGCCAGGATTCCCCCAATACTGCACTGCACCCTGAACCTTCCCAAATTCACCCATCAGACAAGCCCCCAAGGGTACCAGGACCCTGCTGGCCCACAACAGCCTCTGCTCCCCCAATGCATGCAGTGGGTCCTGCCCTATTCTGCTCAGTGACATAAAGAGAAGTGCCAGGACCACCTCTAGACAGCTCAGGGGGTAGGAAAAGCAAAGAGCATGCTAGGGACCCCAGTGGCCTCCAGCTTGGATGTCTGGGGTGTGAGAGAGGCACAGCATCCCATTATCCCCCCTCCCCTAGATCTGGACAGTCAAGGCAACCAGGATAGGGTGGTGGAACTCCAAAACACCTCAGTGGGGTGGTGGAACCCCACAACATATCGTCCCTTCTGATCTGGAGGGTGGGGGCAGCCAAAACAGGGTAGAGAGACCCTTGGGTAGTAACACCTTGCCTCCATACAAAAATAGATGTCAATGTTGCCACAAACCTCATGCACCTCTCCCCGCAAGGTGCCCTTTATGGGTGGGAGTCTTACCAGAGACAGATACCCTCATGACAGCCTCAAGTGGGCGGTTGTTGTCCAGGGCTGGACTGAGACGCAGGTCCCCACTGTGTGGGTCCAGCAGCACGAGGTTGAGCTCATTGCCCTGCTCAAATGCATAAGTGAGGTGGTCAGAGACATCAGGGTCATGGGCAGGGATACGGCCAATGATGCCCCCAGGGAAGCTTCCAGAGCGGTTGGTGATGTAGTTGTTGAAGAGGATCTTGAAGTTCTTGAGTTGGGGGCTGTTGTCATTGGTGTCACGCAGGCGCACATGGATGGTGGCCCGACTGACCAGTGGTGCCGAGGTTGCCTGGACCACCATGATGTATTCAGCCTTGGTCTCATAGTCCAGGTCAGCCAGGGCGGTGAGCTCTCCAGAGAAGATATCCAGCTGGAAGACCTCAGGGATGTTGCCTTCCACAATCTGGTACATGATCTGGGCATTGGTGCCCTCGTCGGGGTCAGTGGCAGTGATCCGGGCCACCACTAGCCCAATGGGGCTGTTCTCCTCCACAAAGATGTCAAATTCGTCCCGCTCAAACACAGGTGGGTTGTCATTGACATCCAATACTGTCACCTGGATCTCCACTGGTGTCCTCCGGGCTGGGATTCCCTTATCCACAGCAAATGCCTGCAGGGAATACAGTGGCACATTCTCCCGGTCAAGACGACGCAAGGTGCGGACAATGCCCGAGGTGGACTCAATGATGAAGTCGCCATCACCATCATCACCCCCTTGGAAGGTGTAGAAGACCCTGCCGTTGAGCCCAGAGTCACGGTCAGTTGCGGAGACCTGGAGGACGCTGGTGAAGGTGGGGACATCCTCGTAGATGGATCCCTGGTAGGAATGACGGAGGAACTGGGGTGCGTTGTCATTGACATCACTCACCAGGATCTCCAGGTAAGTTGTGTCAGATTTCTGCGGGATACCATTGTCCTGCGCCGTGATGGCCAAGGTGTAAGACACCTGGTCCTCATAATCCAGCTCCATCTGGGTGGTGACAGCACCAGTCTCAGCAGCAATGCTGAACTGAGGGATGCTGTCCTCCATCAGGTAGGTGATCCGAGCATTCTCCCCTGTGTCCTCATCTGTGGCGCTGATAACCACCACTGTTGTGCCCACTGGCCGGTCCTCATTGATGCTGACAGTGTAGTGGGAGCTCTGGAAGACGGGGCGGTGGGTGTTGGCATCGGTGACATTGACAATCACCTGGGCAGTGTCCTGGAGGGTGCCATCAGAGGCAGCAATGGTGAGCAGGTACTGCCGCTCCAGCTTGTAGTCCAGGGGCAGGGCAAGGGAGATGAGCCCACCACCGCTTTGGCTGGTGATGGAGAACCGGTTGCGGGTGTTGCCACTAGAGATCTGGTATGTGATGATGCTGTTAGCATCACGGTCGACAGCAGAGACAGTCAGGACACTGGTGCCCACTGCCGCGTCCTCATTCAGGCGGGCACTGTACTCCCGCTGGGTGAACTCAGGGCTGTTGTCATTGACATCCAGGATGGTGACACTGACGCTGGCCATGGAGGCCTTTGGAGGAGTGCCCTGGTCCTCTGCCTTCACCCCGAAACTGTAGAAATCAAGGACCTCCCGGTCCAGCTCAGAGGCCACCACGATCCACCCAGTGCTGTTGTTGATGGCAAAGGGGAAGCCGGTGCTAGTCTCCAGCAGAGTGTAAACTAACCGGCTGTTGTCACCTGAATCGGCATCAATAGCTTGTACATGGATGACAGAGTAGCCTACAGGGACACTCTCCAGCACGGTGGCCTGAAAGGGGGTGCTGACAAAAATGGGTGCATTGTCATTGACATCCAACACCTGAATGGTAACCAAACCACTGATGTTGGAGAGAGGGGGGCGGCCACCATCCTGCGCCCGGATCCGCAGGGTGAACTCCTTGGTGACCTCGTAGTCCAGGGGGGTAACGACATCCAGCATGCCTGTCTGTGCATCAATGTAGAAGTGCCCACGGGTGTTGCCACTGACAATGCTGTAGTGCACCAGTGCATTGCTGCCTTTGTCACGGTCGGTGGCCACCACCCGCAGAACCGCCGCATTGGGCACCACATCCTCGGGGACCTGTGCCACGTAACGCCGCTCACTGAACTGCGGCGCATTGTCATTGTCGTCCTCCACAGCAATGCGGACAGTGGCTGTGGCACTCCGGGGACTGGGATCCTGGCCCTGGTCTGTGGCCTCCACCAACAGCTCGAAGGCATCCACCACTTCCCGATCCACAGGGCCACAGGTGCGGATGACGCCTGAGCGGGAATCGATCTCAAAGACCTCATTGGCGCCACCGGTATTGAGGAGGCGGTAGAGTATGTTGGCATTGGGACCAGTGTCACCATCAGTGGCTCGCACTGTCAGTACCTCATAGCCCACCTCCAGATTCTCTCGCACGCTCTCTTGGTATTCTGGCTGCTCAAAGGCTGGGTCATGGTCATTGGCATCGCTCACCATCACCGTCAGTGTGGCCATGGCACTGCGCCGGGGTGTTCCGTGGTCCACTGCTGTCACTCGGAACACATGAGTGCTCTTGCTCTCACGGTCCAGTGGTGCAGTGGTACTGATGGCACCAGTGACAGGGTCCACGGAGAAGAGGGCATCAGAGCGGCTGTCGAAGAGTGCAGCCATGGCATAATGCAACTGGCCTGCCTCCCCCTCATCAGGGTCCTGTGCTGTCACTTGTGTCACTGGTGTGCCTGCTGGCTGGTTCTCCTCTACTGTGGCCTGGTAGCTGGAGGGTTGGAATTGCGGTGCTGTGTTGGGGCTGCGGCAGGGGCGGTGGTGAGGTATGGGGGGTTTGGGGACCACTGTGGTCTGGGACTCCCCAGCATCCCCAGTGTCCATTGCATCTCCAGTACCACTGGTGTCCCTGAGGATGTTGGTGCTCCCAGCATGTCCAGTGTCCACAGTGTTCCTGGTGTTGCTGTGGACTTTCCCAGTCTCCCCATTATGTTCAGTACCTCTGGTGCTCCCAGTATCCCTGGGGACTTTCCTAGTGCTTCCAGCATCTCTGGAGACTCTCCCAGTCTCCCCAGGGAGTTCAGAATCCCTGGTGTCCCTGGGGACTGGAGTGCTCCCAGTGCCCTCAACACCCCCAGTGCTCAGCACATTCCCAGAGCTCCCGGTGTCCATGGGGATGTTGGTGTCCCCGGTGCGTCCAGTATTGTTGGTGCTCCTGGTGCCCCTGAGGACATGGGTGCTCCCAGTGTCTCCAGTTCCTCCAGTAACCCCGGTGCTTCCACTATCCCGGGTGCCTCCAGGATCCCTGGTGCTTCCAACGCCCCCAGTTCCTCCAGGCTTCCAGGTGTCTCCAACATTCACGGTGCCTCCAGTGTCCTCGGTAACCCTGGTGCCGCCGATAACTGGAGACGCCGTAACGCCCCCGCCGCCACTGTCCCCACTGGAAGAGCCGGTGCCTGGTGCGGTCCCCTCGCTGCCCCGCGCCGCCACTGCGAGCCCAACGCCGTCGCCGCTGTCCCCGGTGCTTGGCGGGGGCCGCGCACCGCCGCTGTCCCCGGTGCCGCCGTGGAGCTGGAGTGGCGCCGGGAGCGTGCCGGACGGACGGGTGCGGGTGCCNCCCGGCGAGTGGGCGGAGGGCCCATGGCCGCTGCCCCCCGGTGCCCTCAGTACCGGCGCTGGTATCCGCAGCGACTCGTACCGCCGCCTGCGCCCCGCCCTCGCCCGCGCGCGCCCGCCGGGGCGGAGCCGCCAATTCATCGGCCCGGCCGCGCTTAAAGGAGCCGCCGCCGCCGCCCCCGGCACCTGCCGGCGGCACCCACAAGCGCGCCGGCAGCGGCAGCGCGGGAGCAGCGAGCGCGCACTGTGAGCAGGTTGCGCACACTCATGTGGGGTGCATATGTGCGCCCTGCGCGCACACACGTACATGCACACATGTGAAGGGCCTTGGACGCACCTGTGCATCGCAGGCACGCGTGTTGCACGCGCAGGAACACGCACGTCGCACACGCAGGGCGCACAGGCACCAGCGAGCACATTTGACATGGGAACCACATACAAGACACACAGAGCACATGTGAAACGCACATGAAGCACACACATGAGACAGAGCACGTGTGTGACGCAGCACAGAGATCATAAGTGTAAACACAGAGCACATATGTGGTCCATACAGCACGTGTGACATACTCACGCCCCCCAAGCCCCCCGTGTCCCCACTGCCGGCCGTGACTCCACACACACGAATCCAGGTCCCCTCACTCCGTAGCACTCCTCCCGATCCCCGGGCACATCCCACCGCACCAGGACCGGGGACAATAGAACAGATTGGGAGCGACTGGACCAGGCCGAGAGGGAGTGGGGATGCTGGGGCACTGGGACAAACTGGGAGGGACAGGGGATGTTGGGGGACGCTGGGACAGACTGGGACGGACTGGAGAAGCTAGACAGGGCCAGATCCCCGCGGTCCGTCGGTGCCGCCCTCCCCGCCCCAAGCCGGCGCCGGTCCCAGGGCGTGGGTGCAGGAAGGCGGCGCGGAGTCGGCACCCTCCCGGCAGAACGGGTCCGACGGGTACCGGGGAGGGGCTCCCCAGCGCCGGGGCGGTGCTCGGAGCGCCGGAACCCCACCACCTCCGCCGGGGGCTCCCGTGACTCACTGGCCCGCTCCCCACCGGTTCCACCCGACACCCACGGTCCAGCCGGGGGTTGCCCACGCACACGCAGCGAGGCGCAGCCAGGGCTCCCCGCATGAGCATGGAAGGGGGCAGCCCTCCCGTCTGTAACCCACCCCGGAGTGGGGGGCGGGCAGCAGCTGGGACTGAGGCTGGGGACCCTTGGCCCCACTTTGCATCACAAAGGGGCTTTGTGTGGGGCTGGCAGGAGGGAATGGGGAGAAGGGAGTGCGGGGGAGGAGCCGGGGGGGGGGGNCAACGGAGACACCTCCCCGGGCTGAATCCCCCCCTTCTCTCCTCGGAACTCCCAAGAACACACAGGTCAGCAGCTCTTGGCTTTATTTTGGATGGAGGACGGACATGTTATGTGGGCACGGGGGTCCCCAACACCACTCAGTGAGAAGGGGGCACATGGGGGATCCCGGCCCCGCTCGGTAGGATAGGGAGGACACATAGGAAGAGGGGCAGTGCCCTGACAGTGTCAGTTCTTTGTGGCAGGGGTGGGGGACCACGACAGACAGTGACTTCCCCTCCAAGGCAAAGCCGATGGTGAAGGGCACAGCCTGGCGATGAAGGTGAGATGCCTCGGGAGGCCCCTGAAGTCCTTGGGGTGCAGGAAGGACACCCTCAGACCTCCATGTTCTTCATCTGCTCCTCCAGCACCTGGTCCCGTCCCCCCCCTGCCTTCTTCTTGCCCCGCCCTTCCTGCTGCTTCTTCTGCTTCTTGGAGAGCTCCTGCTCAATGGGTGCTGGCTTGATGAACGGAATCAGCTCCCGCAGATCTGGGGGGACAAGGGACCCCTGTCATTCCCCCTGCCAAGGAGCGGGGGATGGGGAGGGCACAGGGGGATGTTACCTGGGGGCATGAAGTTCTGAAGCTTCTCAGGGATGCGGATGCCCTCAGGGGTCTGGTGGTTCTCCAGGATGGCGCAGATGGTGCGGGTAGTAGCACACATGGTGGCATTCAGCATATGCACAAACTCTACCTGTGGCAGGGGGATGCAGGGGACACATGTGACATGGGGAAAGTGAAGGAACACGGGAAGAACCCCTCCCATGCCCACTAGCCTCACCTTGTCCATCATCTTCTTGGTCTGGCCATAGCGGATGCGGAGGCGCCGGGCCTGGTAGTCAGTGCAGTTGGAACATGAGACAAGCTCACGGAAGGCGCCAGAGCCAGGGAACCAGGCCTCCAGATCCAGTTTTTTGCTAGCTGCGTGGTTCAGGGAGCCTGGAGGGGGGACACTGCTGAGTGGAGGGGTCCCACTGCCATCCTGAATTTGCCTATCCTGGTGCAGAGTGCAGGGTGAAGCCCCTGAAGTAACTCCCGCAGCTTGGTGCCAGCCAATCCAACATGGACTCCTGCTCTGCCACAGTGATGTGGGGTTACCTCTCAGCCATGGAAATGTGAGGTCCCTGCTTGGCCACAGGGTCAACAAGCCACAAGATGTTTGGTCATGGGGATGTGGGGGTCTTGCCCAGACACGGGGCTGGGGAACTTCTGCTCAGCCACAGGACATAGGATTTCTGCTGTGCCATGGGGATATGGGGGTCCCACTTGGTCACAGGAATGTGGGGGTCCCTCTCAGCCATGTGGATGTGAGATTCCCACTCTGCTATGGGAACATGGGGCTCTTTCTCAACCACGTGGACATGGGCTTCCCACTTGACTATGGGGAAATGGGATTATGCCATGGGGATCTGGGATTCCTGCTTGGCCACAGGGATGAGGGATTCCTGCTCAACCGTGGGGAAGTGGGGTTCCCACTCGACTGTGGGAGTGTGAGGCTCTCGCTCTGCCAAGGGGATAAAGGAGTCCCACTCAGTCACAACAAGCTTTTGAATGAGATCTTTTTCCTGTGAACATTTCCAGGAGGAGCTGGGACACTCCAACTGTCCCTCTGGAAGGGACAGCAGGAGCAATCCATCACAGCAGTGCCCACATTCACTGCCACCAACCCAGAGCAAGGCTGAGGATTCCACAGAAAACAAAATGTCCCCTTCTCTTCCTGCTCAGTATGGGGACAGCAATGAGCCAGGGACAAGAAACTACCATGCTGGGAAGAAGGTCAGGGACCTCCTCAAACCCCTTTGGCATAGGAGCCCCTACCTGAGACAATGTTGACGATGTGGTAGGGAATCCCCAGGGACTGGTAGAATTCCTCAGCTGTGGCCATCATCTCCTCAAATATCTCCCAGGATTTGTTGTCATGGGGGGAGGAGTAGACAAACTGCTCTATCTGCAGAAGGAATTCCAGTGACACCAGGTATAGCTCCAATTCCCACTGGAACCCGAGAGTGACACCAGATACAGCCTAAATTCCAACTAGAACCCCACAGTGACACCCAGTACACCCTAAATTCCAACTGAAAACATGCACTGACACTGAGTATAGCCCAAATTCTCATCAGAGCCCCACAGTGACACCCAGAACACTCTGAATTACTGCTGGAACATCATGGTGACATCCCAAATTCCCATTAGAATACCACAGTTATACCTGCTACATTCTGAATTGCCACTGGAACATTGCAGTGACATTGGATACACCCTGAATTCCCACTGGGAACACTACAGTTGACACCAGGTACACCCCAAATTCCCACCAGGTTCACCCCATGGCGACCCCACGTACACCCTGAATTCTCACTGGAACACCACAGTGATATGGGGTATACACCCCAACTTCCTGCTGGAACACCACGGTCACAATGGATACACCACGAATTCCTGCTGGGTACACTGCAGTGGCACCAGATACACCATGAATTCCCACTGGAAGATGCTGAATTCCTACTGGAACCCCACAGTGATGCTGGGTATACTCTGAATTCCCACAGGGACCCCACAGCAACCCTCAATACACCCTGAATTCCTGCCAGGACTGCTCCTTCACCTTCTCGAACTGGTGGACGCGGAAGATGCCGCGGGTGTCCCGGCCATGGGATCCCACCTCCTGACGGAAGCAGGTGCTGAGCCCCGCGTACTTGAGGGGCAGGTCCTCAGGCCGCAGCCACTCATCACGGTGCAGGGCGGCGATAGGCTGCTCTGACGTGGCAATCAGGTACTTCTCATCGATGGAACTGTCCTCCGCCCGCTCACTGCCCTTCCCGATCACCTGCAGGGGACATGAGCCACCGGCCCTCTTCTAGCTGCTCCTGCACCTCCAGGGACCAGCAGGGAGGTTTTCCAGGGCTGGATGGTTTGGGAATTCATGACAGGAGGAGTTTGTTGGTCTTTCAAAGGGGCTGATGGCAGGGACAAGTCACCTGTATCACCCATGGAGATGGACCCCAGAGATGAGCCACCTCCTTGTCACGTCATCACCATCACAAGCCACCTCCGTGTCACCTATGTCACCCATGGACCCCAGAGCATATCACCTCCTTGTCACTCCACTGCCATCAAGCGTCACCTGTACAAATGCACCCCAAAGATGAGCCACCTCCTTGTCACCTCATCACCATCGTGTGGCACCCATAAACATGGACCCCAGAATAAGCCATAGCCTTGTCACCACGTCACCAATGGAGATGGGACTCCAGAGACCAGCTGTCTCCTTGTCACCTCATGGCCATCATGGTGTGTCACCCATGGAGATGGACCCGAGATGAGCCAGCTTCTTGTCACTGCAGTGTCACCACAAAGTGTTTCCCATGGAGATGGACTCCCAAGACAACACAACTCCCTGTCACATCATCACCATCACAACGTAGATATGGATCCCAAGGGGAGGGGAAGGAACCACTGCTACTACTGCTGCCACCACCACAGCCTTGCCAGGGCTAATAGGACCCCACTGCTTCCCTCCCCACAGCCCCATGGGGGTGGCTTGCTCCCATGTCCAGTCCCAAATCCGGAGCAATCCCTTACCTTGTAAAGCTCCTCATCAAACTGGCTGAGCTGGGCCACCTCCTGCATCACCTCCTTGCGCATGAAGAAGGGAGTGTACACCGGGGTGTACCCCCGGGCACGGAGGCTCTGCAGCGCGTACTGGATCAGTGCCTGCTCCAGGAACACCAGCGGGCCCTGGGAACAAGGGTCACACTGCCTATCACACAGACCCCACTGGGCCGCTCCTCCTTGCTCAGAAGGCCCAGGAGACATGGAGCCCAAATGGCTGCCAGGCTCAGTGTCACCCCAGACTTCAGCAGGAACAGATCCTGCTGCACCACTGTGGTCAGAGTCCATCCCACATGCCCACCATGGAGGCTCCCATTATCCATCTCCTCCCTGGGAGGAGAACCCAAGGCCCCTGTCCCTCCTCATTCCCCTCTGAAATGGATCATTCTGGGGTCACCGTTCTCACCTTAAGAAAGTAGCCACGGCTGCCAGCCACCACAGCGCCCTTTTCCCCCTCATAGCCATCCACCATCACCACCAGATCCACATGGGAATACTTCTTCCTGCAGCTGCAGTCACCCCACACCCGCTCCACCTTGTTGTCCACATCCTGCAGGAACCCAGAGAAAAACAGGACCGGGAGCTGATCCACTCCTCAGTGCCCTGGAACACTGTGACACTACACCCTGAACCACACTGGGCCCACTTTGGGAGCTCAAACTCCAGCCTGTAGCTTATTGTGCTGCCACTTGGCAGCAAGCCTGGCCCAGTTTTGCTCTTCCCAGCAAAATATTCCTGTGGGATGAATGGAGGCAGCGGAGGGAGACCCTGTCCCCACCGCAGGATGTGCCTTTCCCATGAATTCCCCCAACAATGGCGTGCCCAGAATTGTCTGAGCTGCTCTTTGTCTGATCCCAGTGGGAAATACCGGCCTGTCATGCAGATTTCCCTCACCCACCCATCCAGCCACCCACACAGCCAGGCTTGGGGGATCCCCCGCTGGGAGCCCCCTGCTTCCCACTATGAGCTTCCTGGCTCCACTGACCCAGCCCCACCTCCCTTCCTGTGTCCCACCTCGTCGTTGCTAATGGGCACGGAGGGGTGGAGGAGGTTCCCAATCTCCCGGAGGCTCTCAAAACGTTCAGCCTCCAGCCGCAGGCGCTCAGAGTCACACTCCAGGATGGCCTCATCAATGAGCAGCCGAACTTTCTTTATCTGGGATACCTGGAGACACTGCAGAGAGACCTCCGGATGAGGTGGGAGGGGGGAGAAGACCACTGGGAAGAGGGGTCTGCTCACCCAGTACAGGGAATCCTGGGCCCAGCATGGTGAATTCTGGGCCCTGCACAGATTCTGGAGTGAGTCCCTGGGCTGGACACACTCAAGAACAGCCTGAAGGGACAAAGAGGCAACAAGCTAGGCTTTGGAAGGCCTGAGCTGTTCCCATGGCAGCTAGCACTGCACTCACGAACCAGGGTAACTACCAAACTGGGATCACAGCAGGCAGGGAGGGACACCCTGAAGACACAGAACGACTGAGGCTGCTCAAATTCGCAGGGATGAGCCCTTGACTGACACAGAGCAATACTGGGGAGATCAAGAATACCGAGGAAGAGTCAGTTATTGCTGGTGTGGGACTGGGAGATAAAGGATCCTCCCAGCTGGGGCATCAAGCCCCCCTCATTTGGTGGGTACTTCAGGCCACCAATCTGGGCAATTCCAGGAAAAGCTCTGGACAAACCGTAGGCACAGTGGAGGAAGTTGGCTTCTCACTCACCGCCAGGACATCAGCCGTGAGTTCATCCAGGTTCTGTGCACTCTCTGGTACCGATTCATCCGTCCCTACTGGTTCCTTTTTCTGCAGCAGGAGGAAAAAGGAATCCCGGGAGAGTTAAAGAGTAAAACTCCAGGGGGAAAACATGCCTCAGTGACACAAGGGAGAGGCTGGAGGGCTGGGAGAAGGAGAGATGTCACCGTCTGGTGATGTCCCACCATGAGGTGACCCAGGGCACTCATGCCCCACCTTCATCTTGTCCCCAATGGTTTTGCTGCACAGGTTCTTCAGCTTGTTCAGGTTGTCGGCACGAAACCTGCCTGGAAAGGAAGGCAGTGGCTGTCACCTGGCGTGGGAGAAGGGCTGGAGTCCCCATCTGGTGCAGAGAGGTGATATGGAGCCCTCATAGGAGCAGCAGTGGGAGTGGCAGCTCCAGGAATATCCACAGGCACCGTGCCTGGGGTTTTTGGGAGGACAGAGGCTGATTGTGTGGAGCAGAGCTGCAGGAAGTAGGGATGTCACTGGAAAAGACCTGAAGTGACATTGCTCTGGGATGACAATGCCAGGCTGGAAACCTCCCTGACATGTTGGGACCACGCTGGGATGGGACATCCCAACTCTAAGAGGAGAACTCCACACTGTGATTCCCCATGCTGGACTGGAACCCCCCACACTGGGATAGTACATCCACACTGGGACTCCCACGAGAAGATGGGATCTACCACACTGGGCTGTAAGTCCCATGCGGGCCTGGGAACCATGCACAGGAATGGGATCCCCACCCCATGCTAGGATCCCCCACATTGGGCTGCAACCCCCATGCTGGACTGGGAGCCCCACCCTGCCGAGATGGGAATCCCTCCAACAGGATGGGAACCCCCACATCAGCAAAGCACCTCCATACAGCATTGGGACCCCACCCTCAAATGCTGGGCTAGGACCTCAATGCCAGGATGGTATCCTACCCTCCACAGGCTCAGCACCGCCTCATCCTGGGACCCCCCTGTTAGGATGGGACCCCCAACACCATGCTGGGACCCCACATTGTGACGAGACCCCCTCCCTCAGCAGGATGGGATTGCTAAGGGCTGAGCAGATCCTGGGATCTGAGGCCACAGTGACGAGACTCGGGGGTTGTTGGATGAGGGGAGCATGGATGTTCCCCCTTCATGACCCCAGGGCTGGGAAGGGCAGAGCCCACGATCCAGGGCAGCTCAAACTGGGGACACCCAACGCCGAGAATGAGCCACCCCATCATTGGGAGGGATCAGTCCCATGGGGATCCAGAGCCAAGGAACACACAACAGGACACAACACAGCACAGCACGGCACAGCACGGCACAGCACGACACCAGCGCGGCAGGATTGCATCAGCCAGCACATCCCGCCATCCTGCGTCACCCTGTCACCTCCTGTAGCCACCCGCCATTCTCCAGCACCGCCGCCCCGGGGACACAGAGCCCTTGGGAAGGGGGCTGGGAAGCGGGTGATCCCGTGCGATGAAACGCTCTGGGATAAAACGAGGGCACGACCGGAGTCAGGGAGCCGGAGATAAAATGAGGGCACGGCCGGAGCCGAGCAAGATCCCACCAGGACATCAAGGCGAACGCATTAAAGGGGAGCCCCAAGCGGCGCTTTCATCCCGCAGCAGTGAAATGCTGGAGTAGCCTGAGAACGGCGGGGTCTGGGAGTACCCACTCCCGCCGCCCTCCAACTCCTCTCCACATCCGGCATCCTGTGTCGGAGCTGGATGCGGCATCCCGCTACCGCATATCCCGCCGGGAGCCACGGGGAGGTGGCTCCTGTCCCCCCTAAGCCGTCCAGGTGTGGGTATTACCCCAAATCTGGGGGTGGCACTGTCTAGGATCCCCCCCACCCAGCTGGATCCTGTGGCAGTGCAGGGAGCGGATCCCTGGGGATTGCAATGGGATGGGATCCATGTGCGGGCTAAGGAGAACCTGGGATCTGCCCCCCAGCCTGGGAGGAGGGAAGGCGGTTCTAGTGGGAGAACTTCTCCCACCTCAATCCCAGGGATTAGGGGCGAGGGGGATTCACCCAGGGACAAGCCCTCGGTCTCTTCTGCGATCTACTGACAGGATCCAGTCCGAGGGCAATGATCCACCGAGGTGATCCCCGAGGGCTGCGGAGGAATTACCAAACAGCTGGAGAAGGTGGGAAAGACCTCCCCTAAAGGTCACCCCATCTCAGCGAGGGGGTTCGGGGATCAGTGTGGGAGCCGGCTCCAGGTCCTCGAGAGCAAGGGAGAGCGGGAGAGAGGGACCCCTAGAAGATCCCCTATCCCCGAGGAGGGGCGATGTTGGGGGGGGGGNGACCGGTCACCAGGCTGACGGGGGTGGCGGGGAAAGGCACCGGGAGGGGGAGGCATGCCCGCGTGTGACAAGGGGGTGACAAGCCCTCGGGGTCCCCCAGCTGGAAGGTCCCCTCCCACTCCACCCACCCCCACGTACACCTCCGCCAGGCGCCGTCCGCTCGCACCAGCGCATCCACCAGTGCGGGGTCCTTGAACCGCTTGCGCTGCATGTCCCGCACCATGGCGGGGTCTCCGCCCTTGTCGGCGCGGAACAGGTCCAGGTCCAGCACCATGACGGGCGATGGCGGCGGCGGCACCGGGAATAGCGGCGGGGACAGCTGCACCGCGCGCGTGCGCGGGAAGAGGCGTGGCTGCGGTGTAGCCTCGGCCATGCGGGGGCGCAGCAGCGCCCCTTGGTGGGTTGGAGGTGGCGCAGTAGGACGGGAGAACTGGGGCATGGAGGGGCAAGGGAAGTACGGGGGTGATTTGGAGAGTCTGGGCGGGCCCGAGCGGTCCGAGCACCCCTGACCCCCACAAAGGGGGGTTCCAGCGGGTCTGGAGGCCCAGGTAGAGCGGGAGGACTGGGGTATTGGGAAGATATGAGAGGCTTTGGGGAGGATATGGGAGGGTCTGGACTGGCCCGAGCGGTCTGAGCATCCTTGAGCACCCCCGCCAGAGGGGTCTCCGCGGTTCTGCCCTCGCACCCCGAGCATTCCTGGGGCTCCTCAGCTACATCCTAGTGATACTGGTGGGCTCTGGGGATCCACCCGAGGACGCCCCACACCCCAGTTGTTCACAGGGGTCCTAAGGGCCGCCTCACCTCCTTCACAGCACGCCATGACTGTGGCTGTCCATGGCACCACATGTCACCCCATGTCACCCCACCGTCCCCTCTTTGCAGGTTCCGGCGGGGTCCTGGTGTCTCCACCCATGTGAGGAACCCTATACCCCTTCCCCCATGAGGGGGCGTGCAGATGGAAGTCAAAATTCCTCTGCTCCCCCACGTGTGCACCCCTACCCGACCCCTAGGCACCCACTGCCACGCGTGTGACACCCTGCGCACACCCTCCCCCCACCCATTTTGAGTGCCCATGCTCAGGTCCCGGCATCCCTTATGTGTGTCCCCCCGCCCCTGTGTGCCCACACACATGGAGGCCTTATACAAACCCCACTCCTGTATTTGGCATTTTTGGGTGCTCATGATGGGGAGGACACGGGGCGGGGGGGGGTGGGGGGGGCAGGGGTGGGGACACACGTACAAAAGCCATAACGAAGCTCCAGTCCGAAGCAGGTCCCTAAGGCCACGTTGGGGGGCGCGGGGGGTGGGCTGTGGGTACCCCCCCTTCCCTTCACAGCTGCTCAGGGGTGGGGTGTCCGTGGGTACCCCTCTGCCCTGTCACAGCTCCCGGGACGGCTGGGGGATGTGAAGGTGCCCCTCCTGTCCTCTTACAGCTCCCGATCGGTGCTGCTGGATGAGGTCTTGAGCGGGACCGAGTCGAATCCATCTGGCATTCGCTGTGGGGTGGGGAAATTGAGGCCCGGAACTCTCCTGTGGTGGGGAAACTGAGGCCTGGAGCCCCGCGGGGTGGGCAACTGAGGCACAGAGCCCCTCTTGGAGTGGGGAAACTGAGGTCTGGAGCCCCCCGGGATGGGGAATTGAGGAATGAACCATCCTCAAATCCCACCCCCACCATGGCTTGTCCAGTGGCTACTCTAGGGTTGTTTCCAACCCCCCCAACCCCACCCCTCACCTTGGCTGTCAGGGCTTTAAGTTTTCCAAAAAGTGACATTTCGGTGGCAAAGAGTAGCTCATCCTCCGCATCCTCCCCCTCCATGATGGCACAGCTGTCAGGCGATGTCGCCTCACTCTCCCGGGCCGCTGCGTCCATCACCAGCTTGGAATATTTGTATTCCAACCTGGGAATGCAGGCAGTGCCATCAGCCCCCCCATGACAGTGCTAGTCCCCGTGTCCCCAAATCCTGCTGCCAATTGCTCACTTTTGAGTCTTTTTCCAGAAATAAGCGGCGAGCATGGCCAGCAAGACGGCCACGCACGTCCCAGTGGAAATTCCAACTTTTAGCCAAAAATCCACGCTCCGGCACACCTGGATCACCTGCGGTGGCAGGGCATCCCCACCATGGCACAGCCGGGGCTCCCGCCACACATAGGTGGTTTTCTGGTGGGGGGAAAGGGGTTTCAGGGGCTACGGGAGCCACAGCCCAGCCCAGGGCACGGGGCAGTACCTGAACACCACCAATACAGGCGCCAACAATGGGGTGGTGGTGGGAGCTGGAGCAGCGGGGACATCCCTCGGCTGTCACCCACAGGAAATGGAAGGTGCAGCCATCGCAGGTGCCCTCAGGGCATTTGCTGGGGAGGGACAAAAAGAGGGGGCTTGGGTGGTGGTGACACCCTAAAGTGGGGAGTACAGCCAAGGAGACACCCCAGGGTGGAGACACCGTGACAGCGGTATTCCCAAAATGAAGTACCCCAAAGAAGGATCTACCCATGACAGCAGGAGACCTTGGGGGTCCCCAAACCTCCCCCGAGGTCTCCTTTGTTTCACTGCCAACCTGAGGACATGCAGGGCGCCAGTGACATAGCCAGGATGACACCTCAGGGTGAGGGACACTGACACCATGTCAATGTCGTCCCCAAAGCGAAGCACGTCAAGGACACGCCCACCCATGAGAGCAGGAGATCACTTTGGGATCTTCTGCTTTGGGTCACTTTGGGAGTCCCCTAAGCCCCCCTTGGTGTCCCCAGTGTCCCATCCTCCCCACCTGGGAACAGCCAGGATAACGCCTCAAAGTAAGGGATACTAACATTTGTGACATGGTGTCTCCAAAGCAAAGCACCCCAAGGATGTGCCCAACCCTGACAGCAGGAGATGCTTGGGTCACCCAAAGCTCGCCTCGGGGTCCCCAGTGTCCCCTCCCCACCTGGGAACAGCCAAGGTGCCAGTGCCGAGGTGCAGGGGGTCACAGCGCAGGCGGATGGTGGTGGCCCGGCCACTACTGCAGGGCTGTGTCATGTCATTAGACCTGCCAGGGAACATGGGGGGGTCAGGAGGACAGTGGGGGCACTGTGTGGGTGTCACCCCCTGTCACCTGCCTGTACCTGAAGAAGAAGATGATGTCAGGCAGGTCAGGGTGGCCAGGGGGGAAGAGCTCTGGGGGAGACACAATGCTGTCCAGCACAGAGCTGGTGGTGACACCTGTGGGGAAACAGGGGTGTCTCCAGTCCCACCGGAGTGTGTTCCAGTCCCAGTGTCCTAGTGCCACCAGAGTGTCCCAGTCCTCCTAGAATGTCCCAGTGCCACCAGGGTATCCCAATCCAACAGGGTGTCTCAGTGTCAGTGTCCCAGTTCCAATGTCTCAAGTCACACCATGGTGTCCCAGTCCCACTGAGGTGTCCCAGCCCACTGGGGTGCCCCAGTACCACCAGTGTGTCCCTCTGCACTGTATCCCAATCCCACCGAGGTATACCAGTGACAATGTCCCAGTCCCAAACAAGGTGCCCCTGCAGTGCCACAGTCCCATCAGGGTGTATTTCAGTCCCATTGGGATGTCCCTGTGCCACCAAGGTATCCCAGTGCTGCTGAAATATCCTTGTGCCAGTGTCCCAGTCCCAGCAGAGTGTCACAATCCCACCAGGGTATCCCACTCCCAGTGCCACTGGGATGTCCCAGTCCCACTAGGGTGTCTGAGTCCCACTGGGAAATGCCAGTGCCACTGGAGTAGCCTACTCCCTGTCCCACCCATGTGTCCCAGTGCCACTGGGATGTCCTGGTCCCTGTCCTGCCAGAGTGTCTCAGTCTCAACAAGGTGTCCCACTCTCAGTCCCACAGGGGTGTCCCAGTGCTGGTGTGCCAGTGCCACCAAGGTGTTCCAGTGCCTGTGTTGCCCATGTGCCTCAGTGACCCCAGGGTGTCCCAGTGCCCCAGGGCACACCCCTCTCCTCCCACCACCCCCCTCCCCCCCCACTCACCCAGCAGGTGGTCACCCAGGCTGACAGGCTGAGAAGACACAGCTGCACGGGCACTGGTGATGTCAGGGGGCACCAGGATGGCCTGGCACACATAAGAGGTGACCACACGGGCAGGGGCCCCCTGACCTGCCGTCACATTGTCAGCACATGAGGCCATCTTCCTGCCCTGCAGGGACACATATGACGTGTGTGGAGTGGGAACATGTGTACAAGGGACTGGAATTGTGTGTGCAGGGCCATAAGTGTGCAGGTGTGGCTACACAAGTGTCCACGTGTCTGCATGAGTGTTCACATGTGTTTGCACAACTGCAAATGTGTGTGTGTGATTGTGCACATGTGACTGCACAAGTGCATGTGTGTATGTGTGCAGGTGTGACTGCATGTACACCTGTATTTGCACACCTGCATGTGTGAATGTGTTTGCATACATATCCTTGTGTTTGCATGACTATGAGCATGTGTGCCCCATGTCTCCTCACCTGCATGCCCCTGTCCCATCCATGTGCCCAGGTGTGTGCCCGTGTTCGCCCATCCACATGCCCATGTGTGCATGCGTGTTCCTGAGCCCCCCTGCCCATGTGTGCCCACCTGTGTTCCTGTGCCCACCCTTCTGAGTGCCCACCCGTGTGCCCGCCCATGTTTGCACTCATGTGCTCATGCCCACCCACTTACATGCCCTCCTGTGTGCCCATGTTTGTACTCATGGGCCTGTGAGTGCACACCCCCCCCATGTGTGCTTATGTTTGCACTTGTGTACCTGTGACAACCTACCCATGAACTCACATGTGTTCCCATACATGCATGCTTGTTCCTATGCCCTGCTGTGTGTGCCCTTGTGTGCCTTCCCAGGTGTGTTCCTATGTCTGCATGCATGTTTCCATGGCCTCCTGCCCATGTGTGCCCACTTTCCTGAGTGTCCACCATGCAAAACATGTGCCCATGTTTGCACCTGTGTGCCTGTACCCGCTCCCTGGGTGTATTCTCATGTGTGCACGTGTGTTTGCCCACACAGTTCTCACCTGGTGCCCGCAGAGACTAAGGCGGAAGTGGTGGCTGTAGCGCAGCCCCTTGGGGGTGAAGCTGGGCCTGGTGCCCACCCCGGCACCCATGCCCAGCGACGGGAACTCAAAGTGCAGCATCTGGCCTGGCAGTGGCAGTGTCAGGCTACAGTTGTTGTAGCATAGCGATCGCAGCTGGGAACAGGGACAAGGGAGCTCAGGGATGGCCATGCCACCCACTGGGGACACCCTTGTGGGGACTGTGGAGAGCTGGCCCCACCCCTTAGAGACAGCAGGGCCATGATGGCACCCACCAGGGTCACCCACTGCCACCCACCATTGTCAGACACTGTCACCCATCTGGGGGGGCTGGGAGGGGGTGGTGTCATCTCGCTGGGGACAGCTGGGGGACAGGCATCACCCACCCAGGATTAGACACTGCCACCCACCTTGTCATCCACCTAGGATGGCCACAGGGCTGGTGCCACCTCCCTGGTGATGGCCAAGGAGGGCAGGCATCACCCACCCAGGGTTAGACGCTGTCACCCACACCGCCATCCATCCTGTCATCCACTCAGAATGGCTGTAAGGGGCTGGTGTCACCTCCATGGGGACACAGTGTCATGCACCCAGGATGACTGGGGGGGCTGGTGCCACCCATCCATGGTGGTGTCACCCTCCTAGTGCTAGCCAGTGCCACCATCTGGGACATCTGGGTGTGGGAAAGGCTGGTGTCACTTCTCTGGGGCCCATTGACATCACCTATGGGAACACTTACAGACACTTGGACCCCCTGCCACTCCCAGTCACCTGGTTGCTGCGTGTGCCAGGGCCACAGGGATGGCAGGTCGGTGTCCCATCAGAGGGGTGACCCCGTAGGTAGGTGCCAGGTGGGCAGGGCTGGCAGGTGCCTGAGCTGGGATCCACAGCACTGCCAGGGGAACATGGGGCACAGGACCCAGTGGGCTGGGGGGCACAGCGGCGGCAGAAGGAGGCCACCCCCCCCTGCACGTTGGTGACGTTGATGCTGTAGAGCTTGGCCACATCACTGGTGAACCGCCGGCCCTGGCACCAAGAGCACCATCACCATCTGCCCCCCACCCCCCACCAGATCCCCCAAAGTGGGGGCCCTCCAGCCCTCCCAAAGCAGGGCCCCCTGTCCCTCACCGCCTCGTGGTAGGGGGTGCGCTGGAAGGCCCAGGTGAAGCTCATGGTCGCATTCTTCTCCACCAGGTAGGTGTAGGATTGTTTCCCTGTGGAGCCTGTCCATGTCTCCACCGGAGTGTTGGTATGCGAGTTGACACCCTGTGGGGACAGGGGGATGGTGGCACCACCCAAATTCACTGTGTCCCCCCCAGACTGCTGTGTCTCCCCACTCACCACCATAAAGTAGAGCTCACAGCCAACGCTGCACAGCGTCTCGAAAACGAAGGTGATCCTGGCCACCTCCCTGCTCTCTGTGTCCTCCAGCACTGGGCTTGGAGGGCTGTGGACAGCATGGGGACAGTGCTAGCTCTGCCCCACGGCTGTGTTCCCCTGCTCCCTGGGGACACCCTGGTAGTGGTCCCCACCTCACCTGAAGCCAGGGACCACCAGTGTGAGGATCATGAAGTCGCTGTCAGAGGCTCCAGCTGCCGTGTAAATGTAGTCCCCAGCTACCTCCCAGCCTGCAGGGATGCACTGACACTCAGAGGGGTCCCTGGCAGTCCCCCAGCAGAGGACAGGGAAGGGACAGCCCTCTGCCCTTACCTGCAATGCCCTTGTACTCAAAGTTGATGCCGCTGAGCACGGTGGTCTCCATGTTGGGGGGCAGTACATTCCACCATTTGTATTCCAAGCCCAGTGCCGGCTCAGTGCCCTCTGGGCAGCTGAGGCAGGCTGGGGACAGGAGGCAACAGCCCTACAGAGGGGTGGCACCCACCTCCCCCTCTGTCAGCTTGCCCTGCTTACCCTTTGAGGCCAGTGATGGGGACAAGAGGGGACAGCCCTCCACTAGGGTGGTACCACATTCCCTTCCCTGCAGCTTGGGATACCCTGGTAACCACTTCTTGGGGACAATGATGGAGACAGGAGACAACAGCTCTGTACTGAGGTGGCCCCCACCTTCCCTTGGCAGTTCCAGGGATCCCAGTTACATCCTGGGGACAATAACTGAGATGTTCTTGGGGACAATAACTGGGATACATAGGGACAACTCTGCACTCCTCCATAGGGTGGTACCACCTTTCACTCTGTCAGCTTGGGGTGCTGTGGTCACCACTTAGGAACAATGATGGGGACAGGATGGGACAACCCTGCACTGAGGTGGCACTTACCTCCCCCTGCCAGCCCCAGGGACCCCAGTTACTCCTTGGGGACAATGATGGGGATGTCCTTATTGGAGCCAGGGGGACAGGAAGGGACAACCCTGCACTGGAGTGGCACCCACCTTCCCCTAGCAGCTCAGGCTGCCCCTGTCACCCTTTGGGGACAATGATGGGGCCACCTTACCAGAGCCATTGGAATAGAAGCCATAGGGACAGGGCTGGCAGGTGCTGCTGTTGCCTTTGGCGAAGCCAGGGTTGCAGGGGGGGCAGCGAGTCTTGACCCCTGAGGGTGGCAGCCGGGCTGCCTGCGGCAGCTCCTCACTGCAGATCTTGGGCTCTGCCCACTTGTACATCAGCTGGGTCTGCCGGGGGAGCAGGTCAGCTGGGGGGGACGACACCGGGGGACAGGGGGGGCCACCCTGGGGTGCTGCCCCATTACCTCCCCACTGGCATCGCAGGCCGTATGGGTGTAGAAGAAATCCTTGTCTGTGCAGGGGGGGCGTAGCTTGCAGGACCCCGAGCCGGGCTCTGCCAAGAAGGGATACAACAGATAAGATAGCACAGCCCGAGGACCCCAGCGCTGTTCCCACCATGCAGGGTGTCCTTGTCTTCCAGCCAAGTAGTAGTGGTAGTGGGTTCTCCCTACTCCCCACATCATCTCTCCCTCCCCCAGGGCCACTCTTTCAGTGCAGAGTGCAGGGACTAAGGGTGTCCCCCCTGACCACCATAGGTGTCAGGTTTGTAAGGGGCCCCAACACTGTCCCCACCAGAGAATGTCAGTTACCCCTGCTCCCCTCATCATCCCTCCCTTACCCATGGTCACATACTAGAGGGACAGCTCTGGGAGCGGGGAGCCCCGGGTGTCCCCTCTTACCGGAGTAGGTGTCAGGGTTGCAGGGCTGGCAGGCAGTGGCCCCTTTGCCAGAGAAGGTGTTGGCGGGACAGGGCTGGCAGGTGGTTGAGCCGGCGGCAGGGGCAAAGGTGCCGGGCTTGCAAGGGAAGCACTCGGAAGTGAACGCCACCCCTGGGAGCAGGAGGGGGCTCAAGTAGCGGGGAGGGGGGTGCACGACCCCCGAGACCCCCCTTCCTGCCTCCACCCACCTGTGATGCCGATGTTCCTCACCAGCACCGGTTTAGGCACCTTGGACCAGACAGAGAAGGCGGTGGTCCGCCAGTACAGCACGTTGTTCCCGCGGCTCAGGTCCACCTGGGAGAGGGACCCCAGGGGATTGGGTAATCCCACTGCCACGGATGGGTTTGGCACCATGGATGGGGGATCCCGCTGCCGGGGGGGGGGCTGGCACCAGGGTGGGGGAGTGTGTGGCATCCCCGTCTGTCACCACCCACTGCCCCATCCTCAGCCTCGTGGAACATCTTCCCACGGGAGGGACAAGAGTTGCCGGGGCAGCACTGAGGGTCCTCACCCCGGTGTCACCTCCCACCAGACACTCACGCTGTGGAATTCCCAGCCCTTCTCTGTCGTACGCATCCAGCGGGACTCTTCTACCGTGGGCTGGCACTGGTCATTCTGCACCTGGAAGGAGAGTGTTAGGAACGCCATGTTCACAAGGACCCTGCATGTCCCCAGGAACACCCGCCATGCTCCCAGGGACCCTACCATATTCCTAGGGACCCCACCTCATGTCTCCATGAACCACTACCATGTCCCATGAGGCCCTCCTGTCACCAAGGTCCACTCTCATGTCCCCAGGGACCCCTCCATGTCTGCAAGGACCTCCACGATGTCCCCAGGTACCCCTCCTGTATACCCAGGATCCCCTTCCCCATGTCCCCAGAGACACCTATCACATCACCAGAGATCCCCTCAGGGACTCCTCCCATGTCCCCAGGGACCCCTGCCAAGTCCTCAGGGATGCACATCATGTTCTCAGGGACTCTTCCCATGTCCCTAGGACAAATATCATGTCCCCAGTAATCCCTGAGGAGTCCTCAGGGATCCACTCAGGTCACAAGGGACCCCTCCATGCCATCTAGGATGCCCTTCTATATCCCAATGGACCCCTCCATGTCCCAAGAGACCCTTCCCATGGCCCCCAAGGACCCTCCCATGTCCCCAGGAACCCACACCCTCCACCCCTGCCCCCATCACCCACGAAGAATTCGAAGACGATGCTGCTGTCAGGGTAGATGTACTCGAAGGTGACAGTCCCCGACTGCTTGAGGCTCACAGCATACATGAGGGTGGCCGTGCATTCATCCGTGTTGGAGGCCACGTAGTCCCCCAGTGGCACCCACGTTGACCTGGGGCAAGTGACATGGCCCCAGGGATGCTGTCACCACTCTCAACCCCACAGCAGGTTGGACAGAAATTATAGGGACAGATGGGAGGGTCCCCAGGAAGCAAGGGGGAAATGGGGGGCACAGGAGTTTGGGGACAGCTCGGGGACATGGCAAGGTGTTGTGGCTAAACACATATCTCTGGGGAAAATCCCCTGGTCAGCCATGTGGACTGCAAGGAGAAGAGAGCGGGGCCCCCCTGTTCTGGGAGTGTGGCTGGATGAGGAGCATGTTGCTGGCTGAGAGGGTCATCAATGGGGCAGTGCGGTGGTGCCAGTAAAACTGAGGGTTTGGTAGTTGTTGGTACAACTGGGAGGGTTTCATGGTTGTTGGTACAATCAGGAAAGTTCAGAGGCTGCTGGTAAAACTGGGAGGGCTCAGTGGTGTGGTTACAACCAGGAGGGTTTGGTGGCTGTCAATCTATCTGGGACAGTTTCATGGTTGCTGGTACAATTGGGAGGGTTCAGAGGCTGTGGTAAAACCAGGAGGGTTTGGTGGCTGCTGGTACAACCATGAGGGTTCAGTGGCTGTTGGTACATCCAGGAAGGCTTAGAGGCTGCTGGTACAACCAGCTGGTGGGAAGTTCAGTAGCTGTGCAACAACTGGCAGGGCTTGGCAGCTGCTGGTACAACTGAGAGACCTTGATGGCTGTGGTACAAGTAGGACGATTTGGTGGCTATTGGTACAACCAGCTGGTGGAAGGTTTAATGGCTGTGGAACAACTGGAAGGGTCTGGTGGCTGCCAGCACAACCAAAAGAGCTCAGAGATTGCCAGTGAGGCTCAAAGGGCTGTGATGGTAAATAAAAGCACTGGCTGGTGGCACAAGGATGTGGAGACCCCATGGGTGCTGTAGACACCCCCACAGGTGCAGTGGGGATCTCCATGGGTGCTCCGTCTCTGAGGAGTGTTGATGTGGGGGTCCCATGGGCTCGGGGTCCTGCCACTTCTGGAGGGGGTGATGCTGCTGGTTGTTCCTTTGCTGTGACCAGGGTGCCCCTACTATTGCCCTGCTGGTGTCACCTTCCAGGGCAGGATGACAGAAGGGTGTCGGGGCAACTGAGTACTGCTATGGATGGACAGGGGTGTCACACCCATCCTGCTCACTGCACCCCACACCCAGTCCTGACATGCCAGGTGCCCATGTGCTGGTGTCACAGCCAGTGACACAATAACTCACGCTGTGCAGTTCTCTGCCGCATCACCAAAGCCATCATCCACCTCCAGGTTGGTGGCCACGTTGGCGAAGCCATGGGGCACCTCGTCCCACTCATCGAAGCGGACACCAGTGCCCAGCGAGTAGGTGCCTGCAGCACAGGGTCGGCACGTCTGTGTCTGCATCTCCAGGAACTCACCCACTTTGCAGGAGAATGCTGCCAATGGAGAGAGGGGCACAGGGTGTGGAGGGTCACCCCTGATCCCCCTGCACTGCTGCAGCCTCATCACCCTCAGCTCTGCATTTCCAAGTGTTCCCAGCTGGTGGAGGTGCTGGGATCCCCCGTTCTGACTATTCCACAAAGGCACACCTCCCATCCATGACTTTTGGTACCTGATGCCCAGCTTTTCCCAATCAAGGCAGGATGTAACCCTCTGTCCCCTCTGCTGGGGCACCCCTAAGATTTGGGGACATGTGTTTGGGATTCCCATCCTAGTGAGTGAGCTTGTGTGAGAGGGATTCTTTTCTTGCTCATCCCACCCTGGTGCATGTGTGCGATGGGGAGATGTCCATCCAAGTATGTGTGCTGGGATTCCCATGACTCTCATTCAATTTGGTGACTGTGTGTGTGATTCCCCTCCCATCCTCATGCGTGTGTGATTTCCATCCCTCTTATCCCATTCTAGTGCCTGTATGTGTGTGCTTCCCATCCCTCTCATCCCATCCCAGAGTCTGTGTGTATTGTGATCCCTACTGCATCCCATTCCAGTGTTTGTAGTTCTTCTGCCATCCCATCCCAGGGAAATTCCCATCCCACCGATCCCATTCCATCCTTCTGTTGCTGCCTGCACTGAAGCCGACAATGGCTTTGCTTGTCTCCCTGCTCTCTTCCTCCCCTCAACCTCATTTCCCATCCCTGCCATTCCCACCCCCCAACCTAACCCCATCCCATTCCTGGTTGGAATCTCACAGCACTCAGTGCCCTTGACAGGGTCGGGCAGGCCAGTGCACAGTCCAGGCGTGTGTGGTACAGCCACCCTCCAGCGTGAGCCTGAGCTGTCACATGCTGTGTACTCGTAGTGGTACTCAGACTGCAGGAGACAGAAAGGGAACATGGTGGGGAGCTGCACCCTGAGACCTCCTGGGCTAGCCCATACCCTATGGGTATGGTTTTGATTTAAGCTGTGGCAATGTTCTGTGGTGCCCAGGGCCTGGTGAGGGGGCTTGGGAGGGTGCTTAGATTTGGGGGGATACTGAGGTGGGGGGGAGTTCAGTATGGGGGAATGCTGGGAAATAGGGGTGCTTGGGTGGGGGGATGATCTGGCTGGGGTTACCCAGGATACTCGGAGCAGCAACAGTCCTGCACCCCCTCCCTGGTGTGGGGGTGAACCCCTGCACCACCCCCCAAAATGTTCCTGGGAGCACATGCACTGTCCTGCCCCTCAGTGTGCCTTGGTGTGGCTGTGACATATTTTGCTCATCAAACACCCGTGGCACAACCTGAATACAGCCTGGGAGCACCCCAGGCATAGGGGGAGAGAGCAGGGGGGACTACGGGGAACTGGGAAGTGCTGGGGACAGGAAGGCAACCATGACACCACCATCCTGCCAGCTGCCCCAAGCTGGGACTGGCTTAAGGCTGGTGAGGTAACACCAGGGACAGACAGCGTGGGCAGGGCGAAGGCCACATCTCGTGGTGGTATTGCGGTTTGGGGTATAGGGGGAGCTGCCCACCCCCTCCCCCGCAGCAGCTCTGGGGTGTCAGAGCCAGTGCTGTAGCTTCATGCTCCCAGCAGCTGCTAGGGCATGGCAGGTTGATGAGAAAACAACTGCTTTGATGTTCCCATCAGCTAGAAATGCAGCAAAGGGGGGGGAGGGGAAAGAGGGACTGGAGAGGTAAAAGGGGTGTGGAGAAGGAAAAGTGGGGACAGAGTGATGCCTGCAGCACCGCCTGCCCATGTACAGGCAGCATGGAGCTCCCCTGGCCCTGGGGTGAGGACACAGAGGAAGGTCCCCACCACCCTGGGGGTATGCAGAGGGTCACCCCAACTTTCAGCAGCCCTGAATTACCACACTACTCTCAGTCCCGAGGGATTCCCTTGGGGAGAGGGTATTTTTTTCTCCCTTTCCTAAACTTTTCCACATTTTTATTCAATCTACATAAATTGACCTAATTCAGCCCCAGGTTGGCTCTGGGGGTAGAGGGCACCCCAAAGAGCCACTGTCACTCTGCTCTGCCCAGGGGAGGGAGAACGGTTGTCCCTAGTGAAGGACAGGGGACACCCCGTCTGGGAGACCGACTGCTCCTGGGGCAGGTGCCAGCTCCAGTCTATTGTTTTCAGCTCCGGATCATGGAACACGGACAAAAATAATTGGATCACAGAAAAAAAAAACAAAACATCTTGGCCCAGATTAAAAGCAGCTGCAGGTCTGAGTAGGGAGGAAAATGGTGGGGAGAGGGGATGGGACGAACAACCCAGGGAGAGTATTAGAGGGTGGTTCACCCCACTGTCCCCAAGGTGGATAGATGCTGGTAACAGGTTTTCTTCACAGGATACTTTGGTCACCGTGTGCTCGGTTGGGGATGGCACGTGGCCATTGGGATTGTCTCCCCTGCTCTTTGCCACCCCCCCCCAGCAGCACACAGGAAAGGTTTGGGGAGACCCCAATGTGTCTGAGAGGTAGGGACTTGGGGACCATGATGGGGTGACGCCTGTTGGGGTCCCCAAGGAGACCCTCGGGGACTGGCCAAGTCCCTGGGAGGAAAGCCCCCTCCTCGGGCCCCCAGGAGGTCGGCCAGTCCCTCCCTGCTGAGACACCCCACCGCTGGTGCCACCGGGACCCCCAACCCCTACCTGTCCCCTCCATTCCATAGGGAGGAGCCTCCCCGTGCTCTGGGACTCCGTTTCATCTCCAGGGGGTGTGTGTGGAATTTGGGGGTGGTGGTACTAGTGTTACTGGTTGCCCCCCGCCCCCCGCCATTCCCGATGCCGGTACCTCCTTGCAGACGTGTAGCTGCTCCCCGGTGCGTCCGGGTGACACGGTAACAGCCAGACACAGCGCCAGCGGCATCCACCGGGCTCCGATACCGGCCATGGCGGCGGCAACGGCGGTGGCAACGGCAGCAGCTCGGCCGGTGCGAGCCCCGGCGCCGCGGCCCCGCCCCCGCCAACGGCCCAGCCTCCGCGCACCTGCCGCCACCTGCCCCCGCCCCCGGGAACAGCACCCGGCATCGCCCCCGGGAACGGGAATAGGCATCGACAGAGGAACCCCCGAGAACGGCACCGAGCATCACCTTCGAGAACGTGCACCAGGAACGGAACCTCTGGCAACGGCACGGGGCATCGCCCCAGGGAACGGGAACTGGATCACGAACAGAACGCCCAGGAAAGGCAGCTGGCATCGCCTTTGGGAAGGCTTGCCATGAGAATGGCACCGGGAGTGAGCATCAAGAATGTTTTTCATGGGAATGGCACTGCGCATCGGTATCGGGAATAGAGACATGAGAATGGAAGTCCCAGGAACGGCACGCCCAAGGTTACACCTGGGAATGGAACCAGGCACAGGACTCTGGGAATGGTATCCCGGGATTGGTGCTGGCCATCGACACTGGGTGTGCTATCCATGAGAACGACACCGGGAAACCCCTTCATCCTTGGTAGTGTATCCCCGGAAACTGGGGACTGGCAATGTAATCCCCAGAATGTGTTCCAGAACAGGCATGTTCCAGAACAGCATCGGGAGCTTATCCCTGGGAACGGAATCAAGAATGTTATTCCAGGAACTGCACCGGGGGGCATCATGCTCCCGGGAACAACCCCTCCTTCCGCTGCCCCGGGGCTGGAGGAGGACAGGGACATGGCGAGGGGGGGGTCATGAGCCCCCTGCACCCCAGAGCCGCCTCCACCCCACCGGAGACTGTCCTGCCCGTGTGTCCCCAGGCCATGTCCTCACGGAGCTGGGCTAGCCCCACTGCACCGGGGACAGGACAGGGGACACACATGGCTGCTTATTCTAGACGTGGGGGTCACGAGGGACACAGGAACATCAGTAATACTGGGTACAGAGCTGATACAGGGACACAGGAGGATGGGGGACACAGGATAAGGGGAATATAAGGGATATGGGAGAATGGGGGACACTAAGAACACAGGTGATATATGGCTACAGGGAGATGGGGGACATAAACGGACATGAAGTATTGGAAGCCTGGGCACTGAGACTCTCTGTGCTAACAGGCACTGACCCCCAAGAAAACACTGCATTTGACCTTAAGGATATAGGCAATATGGGGGAACATGAGGGACATGAGGACACAGTTGATATGGTGACACAGGGAGATGGGGAACACAGGCGTATGGGGGCCACGGTCACAAGAGGACACGGGGGACAGAGTTGCTAAGGTAACATAGAGGTCGCAACTCTGGTGGCACAGGGTCACCCTGTGAGTTGGGGGAAACTGGTGACACTCGTCCATCTGTGGTAGCACAGGGATGCCAGCAAGTACCACAGGCATAAGGGACATGGCCACAGGAAGGGATCCCTATGGCAGTATGGGGACAACCTCATGCCTACTGTGCCACAGTTGGCGACAGTGGCATGGGGTGGCCATGCCCCACAGCATTTGCAATGTCACCTAGGTACATGAAGCCTGTCAGGCATTGTTAACCTGGTGACCCCCTCTTAGTGTCCCCACAGCAGGGCCACCCACCATCATCTGCCACTGCAGCCGCTTCTCCCAGTAATGCCAGAATCACTGCTGTCTCCTCATCACCACCACAGCATTGCCAGCACCACAGCCATCCTCTTTTCACCTCTGTGGCTCTCTTATGCCCATCCTCTTGTCACCACTATAGCCATCCCTCGGTCACCCACTCTACTGTCCCCTTGTCACAACTACAGCCATCCTCCTGCTACCACCACAGCTGTCCTCCTGTTATCACCATGCCATCCTCTCATTACCAGCACAACTGTACTTGTCTCCACAGTGGCTGTCCCCTGGTTACCATCACAGCTTTGTCAGCACCATGGCTGTCCCTCTTGTTACCATGGCCATCCCCCAGTCATCACCATGATTGTCTCCTTGTGGCCATCCTCTTGTCACCACCATGGCTATCTCCATCACCACACACCCCCAATAAAAGAAAGAAGCCATGCTCGTGGTGCATAGCCTTTGTGCTCCACACAGCTGCAGGGCCCAGTGAACGACTTCCAGCATGGCACGGAGCGTGCAGGGCCCCACAAGGCTGGCACAGACCCATGCAAAACCCGCACGGAGCCTGGTGCACGGCCCCACTTCCCGCCTCGACACGTGGCCCGGCGCTGGACGGGCCGCGGTGAAGTCGGGGCGTTTCGTCTCCCGTCGGTGTTGGGGCCGGGTCGGTGCCGGCTCCGGGGCTGCAGACGTGGGCACGGGTCAGAATCGCAGGGCGCTCAGCGGCCGTGGCCTCGCCTATCTGATCGACTCATCCCACCCGGCCCAGCCGCACAGCGCCCGGAGGCTTCGCGGCATTTTCTTCTCACCTCGGCCCGGCGGGGCCCGGCCGATCGAATAAGATCAACGTGTAGGGGAAGAAGGGTGGCTGGCACCTCACACATACACTGACACCCCGGACTCGCTCACACACACGCACGCTCGCGCGCGCACGCACACACACACAATCACACGCACACAACCACGCACGCACACAAGCCACTGCTACAAACGTCCGCTACTTCCGAACCTGCCCATTATATACCGCAGCCGCGCGGAGCACGACGGGAAGGTAACGCGGAGCTCTAGTGCGCCCCTTGCCGCGCGGAGGACTGCCCTGCACCACGTCTCCCGGGCACACACACGGCACAGCGAAGGGCGCGCAGGCGGCGCCTGACACACTCACCTGGGGGAGGGCACAGCTGCCCGTGCCCCTCACTGAGGGGCTACATCGCTCCCGGCCCCAGAGAGCTAGACGAACCGGGCCAGGAGGCTCCACTCAGCAATTCCCCACCCCACAGCCCACCCAACCCCGCCCCTCCCCACTCTTTATTTGCACAAATCCTC
This sequence comes from Cyanoderma ruficeps, assembly GCA_008694505.1. Lineage (NCBI taxonomy): Eukaryota > Metazoa > Chordata > Aves > Passeriformes > Timaliidae > Cyanoderma > Cyanoderma ruficeps. The sequence continues at coordinate 82,894 of VZDJ01000444.1, forward strand.
CCTACCCCAGGACTCCCATAACTATGGGAGCCCTTCACCCCACAGAAGCCAGCCTCCAAGGACCTCCTCACACACACCTAATGGGGCCCTCAATCCACACCACAGGCTGCCCAATCAGGGCACCAACCCCACAGGACCCCCAGGCCAGCACTGCCACAGAGGAACCCCCACTTTATTTGCATGTAGTAGTCCAGTATTTGCAAGCCAGAGGGGCCACCAACCCCCTACTGCAGGAGACTCCCCCTGAGGGCCCCCCACACTGCAGGGGCATAGGAAGATCCCACAGATGCTGGGGGGCTTGCCTGGCCCCCACAGCCTGCCATGGTCCCACCAGGACCCTGCTTGGCGTCAAGGGGCTAACAGGGCAAAGCTGGGTCCCCCAGTTCTGGGGGTCCCTTCATCCAATTCTCTACAGAATTCAGGGTAAATCCTTTTCCAGTAGTCTAAAGGTGCCCTGTTGGCCCCAACAGCTGTCCTCGGTCGACTCAAGGAGGGTTATGGTCCCTGGGTTGCCACACACAGGATCCAGGTTGCTGTCTGGGGCGGTCCAGGGTCAGTACTGGGGTCTGCAAGGTCAGTACCAGGATCTCCAGGGTCAGTAGTGGGGTCTCTAGTTTGTACTGGGACACTGGGGTCAGTACCGGGGTCTCTGGTCCATACTGGGGTCTTCGGAATCAATCACAGCATTTCTAGTCGGTCCCAGGGTGTCTCTCAGGTCACCAGCACGTCCCCATGTGATCACTTTCCCACGAGGACGTAGAAGGCCATGAGAAGACAGGACACGGACACAGCCACGTGTAGGCGGGTCCCAATCACAGCAGCTGCAGGTGGGACAGGGTGGGGTGAGGCCCCATGTCTCCATGCCAGATCCATTCTGAATCCCCATGAGCCCGTCCCAGATCCCATGTTCCCATCCCGAACCCCAATGTTCCCATTCCCAATCCCTGTGTCCCCATCCCAGACCCCAAAACCCCCATCCCAGATTTCTGCGTCCCCATCCTGAACTCAATGCCCCTGTCCCAGACCTAACCCCAGCGATCCCAGCATCCTCATCCTGTACCCCAGTGTTCCAAGTGCCCCCAGCCCAGTGTTCTCAGCACCCCTGCACCACACCCCAGTGTCCCCAGAGCCCCTCACCCTTGTGGCAGACTCCCCAGATCCCCCTGCGCTCAGACAGAAGCCAGGTGCGCAGTCGGGGCACCTTCCGCAGGTAGGCACAAGTGCAAACCAGTAGCAGCCCGAAGACCAGGAGCCCGTCCAGGGAGTAAACTGCGGGGAGGGAGGTCGGGGAGTAGTCAAGGGGCACTCCGGGCCCCTGCCTAATCCCCCTTCCAAAGGGACCACAACAGTCCGTGTGAACAACCTGTCATCTCTGTCCCTATGAGGAGATGCAGACTTCCCAAGATCCCCCTGAAAAGGGACACAGACTTCCCAGTATCTCCCACCGAGGCCACTCAGAACTCCCAGCACCTCGCTCCCAAAGGTACAGTCTCTCAGTCTCCTCCCAAGTACCTTCCCCACGTCAGCCCCATCTCCCCCACCGCCCGCCGATACCTGGGGGCTCCCCCCACGGTGCCCCATCAGGCCCCCCGCCTTCGGAAGCCTCAGAACCCCCCGTTCCCCCCCATCCCACGTTGATCTTCAAGGCCCCGGACTCCCTGGCCTCTTCATTCCCCAGTTCCCACCACCAGTCATGGCGGCCCCTGGACCCTCCCGTCCGCCCACAACCCCTGGTTCCCCCGTTCCCACCACTGATTATGCGGACCCCGGTTCCCCCCAACACCCCGCCGCTTCCCCTTGATCCCCAGGCCCTCCGTTCCCACCGTTGGTCATGGCGCCCCCAGACCCCCCCCGCCAAGCTCCTGCGGCGCCAACGCGACAGCGGAAGCGGGCAACAGGCGCGGCCAGCCGAGCGCCGGCCCGCCTGACGCGAATCCTGAGGAGCAGAGGAGTAGGCCGCCTCAATCGAGCGCCTATTGGGGAGGTGCGTGTGCGTCACCAGAATCTCCCAGGCGTCCGCCCAGCAGCGCCGGTAAACCCGAGCGCTGCTAACCCCTGATCCACCCAGGAGCTGCCTGTGCGCTCAGCCGTGTGTGACCAGACCTCATCTCAGTCCTCCCAGTAACCCCCCAGTGCACCCAGTCCCCATTCCAGTCCTCCCAGTAACCCACTCCCAGTGATCGCTGCTCCTCCCAGTAAACCCTCCAATGCAACCAGACCCCAGTGACCCCCGGGTTCCCCAGTAACTCGCAATCTCCCCATAACCCTCCACTGCCCAGTGCTCATTCAAGTCTCCAGTAAGCCCCAGACCTCCCACCTCAGTGCAACCAGTCTCCATGGCAGTGACCAGTAACCCACCAATACCCCCTGTAACCCTCAGTGCTCTCAGTATCCCAGTACCACCTAAGGGCAACCAGTCTTCATTCCAGCCCTCAGTGAGTTACAGTCCTCCCAGTAATCCCTCAATGCAATCTGACCCCCAGGTTCCCATGTAACTCCTAGTCTAACCCTAAGGCCCCCTCTCCAAGCACCCAGTCCCCATCCCAACTCTTCCAGTAACTGCCAGTCCCCCCCAGTAACCCCAGGTCCCACAATAAACCCCAGTGTCTCCAGTGTCCCAAGTCCTTCCCAGTAACATCACGTGTCATCCAATCCCCAACCCAGTATCCCCCATAAGCCTCTCAATTGACCCCCAGTGCACCCAGTAACTCCCTGTACCTCCCATAACGCCAGTGCATCCAGTCCCCTGCCCAGTTTCTCCAGTAACCCTCAGTTCCCACAGTAACCCACATAATCCAGTGGTCCCAGTGCACTAAACACCAGTGTTCCCAGTGCTCACAGCAATCCCCAGGGCCCCCAGGGTTCTCAGTGCCCACCAGTGGTCCCCATGGTCCCTGTGTGTCCAGTGTCCCCAGCAGACCGCAGTGCCCCAAGTTGTCCCAGTCTTCCCAATGACCCCAGTGTTTCCAGTGTCTCCAGTGGCCCCAGTGTTCTCACAGTGATCCTGGTGTACCCAGCAGTCCCCAGTGCTCCCAGCAAACCCCATGTTCCTAGTACACCCAGTGTTCCCAAAGTTACCAGTGTTCCCAGTGCCCCCAGTCAACCTAGTGCTCCCCAAGTAAGTCTGGTGCTCCCAGTATTCCCTGTGCCCCCAGCAGACTCCAGTGCCTATCCTCTGGTGCCTGAGGACCCTTGCCCTCCTTAGGTTCCAGAGCTAACGTGGAGAATATCTACTCTCCTCCTGCTCCCTTGCACCCAGCCACCATGGCCAGCCACGCCTCCCAGTGGGGAGTTGATTTGGTCCCACTACTAACAACTTTGCCAGGTGATGACAAAGTCTTGAGGAGCATCATAGTGCTGGGTGGGTGCTGGCATTAGGGCATGGAGCTGTGGGACCCAGGGGAATGGGGATAGGGCATGATGGTTACAACAAGGACAGTGCTGATGCCAGGGGTAGTGGAGACACAGGGACAATGGGAACATGGATGTTATGGGGACTAGTGAGTGGTGGGAATCCCAACAGCGATGGGAACCTGGGGTCCTCAGGAGCAATGGGGAACACAGGGACAATGAAGATGCTGAAGACAATAGCGACTCCAAAGAGTAATGAAGACCCTGAGGGATGATTAACACCCCAGAGGTGATGGGGATCCCAGGGACAGTGAGGACTTGAAGGTTATGGGGACATCCGGTATCATGGTGACACCTCAGCCCCAACTGTGTTGGGAACCCCAAGGGTGAAGGGGACAAAGCGACAACAGGGCACCAGGGGTGAAGGAGTGAGTGAGACCCCAGAGACAATAGGGAGCCTGAAGGTGACAGGGACCCCAAGAAGTAATGAGGACCTTGAGGGATTGTGAACACTCCAGGGGTGATGGGGACCCCAGGGACAATGAGGGCCCCAGGGGAGAATGGGGACCTTAGAGGTGATGGGCACCTGATGGGTGGTGGGTACCCCAGGGATAATGAGGACCCTAAGGTGTGATGGGAAGGGTGGGCCACAGGGTGGCCTGGGACAGGGACGCTTGCACACAGGGACCCTGAGAGTGCTGGGGGTAGAATGTGAGGGCTCTGGGCTGTTCCCCCACAAGACCACAGGGGCTGGGGGACACAGGAGCTGGTGTCCAGGATCTCATCTTGTACTGGCATGTAGCTCCTCCCCATCCCCCAGTGACCCCGTCCCAGGTTGTCCCACCCCTTGTGGTGACTCTGTCCCTTTTCCCATTGGTGATTCCATGCTTCTGGTGACCCATATCCTACTGCTCCCATCCCCTGCTGATCCCCTACCCCTCTAGAAGGTGACAGGAGTAATGTTCTCTCCCTGGACCTGGCCCCTGATGGCCACAGGAGCATTATTTAGCCTAAGAAGGTGCCAAACTCGATATGGGAGTCCTGTAGCCACGAGGACCTGCACTGGGAGCTACTCTTCAGCCACAGCAGGTGGGCATGGGAACAGGCCTATCTCCAGCTGGGTGACCAGGTGGGGTGGCCAGTTGAAGTCTATCCATCCCCACAGGGGGATCCTGCCCCAGCACAGAGCCAAGTTCTCCTGCAGGTGCTGGAAGACTGGTGGCTGAGGCAGGGAGGTGGGGCCCCCATCTGACCAGGACCAGCAGCTGAGTAAGAGCCAGTGGAAACTTGAGGAGGTCTGTGATGTCCCTTTATCCTTGTCTGTCTGTCCCAGCTTCCATCTGTATATCCAGGCCAGCTTTCCTGCCTTCATCTCATCATCATCCATCCATTCATCCACCCATGTATCCATACACACAAACATGTATCCACCCATCATCCATCCATGTACCCATGAATCCATCCCCCCATCCAACCTCCATACATCCACGAATCCATACATCCATGTATCCATCCGTCCGTCCATCCATCCNNNCGATCCATCCATCCATCTCTCCATTCATGTGTCATGGTATGCTCCATCCCTCCACCATTCTTCCCTCCTGTCCATCCTTGCACCTATCCATGCACCTGTTCATTCTCCATTCTCCTTCCATCCATCCACCCTCCACATGTCCTTCCAGCTATGTATCCATTTCCTTCCCTGAGGACAGCCAAGTGCTGATCAGGCTGTTGGGGCAGTTGGGTTGAGTAATGACCAAGGAACTTGAGTGGCCAAAGGAAACTGAATGGGGTGTACATGGGTCAAAGGATGGCCAGCAGTAACCAGGTCATGGTGACAGCTGAGGGAATACCCGTGTCAGGAGACAGCTGGGTCGTGGGGAGGGCTGGGGGAATCCCAACCAGACCCCATGGCTGCCCCTCCTGGAGCATGAGGGGGAGGTGGCTGGGCCAGAGCCAGACCCTTGTTCTGAGTTCCTGCAGGTGTAGGACAGCCTGCAGAAGATGAAGCCAACAGAGGCAGGTGCCCGGCAGACATGAACCAAAGCCAACCCAGCAGAGCTCCTGAAGCCCCCCAGCATACACTGGGCTGCCCCCATCCCCAGCACTCAGCACTGCCATTCTGAGTGAGCTTGTGGTTGGGGGTGAGTACTGAAACCTTGGTGTCCCCACGCTGGTGATAACTAGGGTGCCAGGACTGGAAGGAGCTGGTAACACCACGGCAGTGTTAGGGGTGGACTGGGAAGTGCTGGGAAGGACTTGGGACACTGGAGGCACTGGGGTTTATTGCAGGACCTGGGGTTACTGGGGAGGACTGGCAGTTGCTGGAAGAGTTGGGATGGGGACTAGGTGCTTGGAGAGGGGACCTTAGGGTTAGACTGGGAGTTACACAGGAACCATGGGGGATGTAGGCAACACTCTCCTCCTGACCTGCACCTGCCTGGCTCTATGAACCAGAAAACAATCAAATGAAGTCTATTATCTGGTTTTCTTGATGGAAAGGGGACAGGGACAGGCATGGGGTGGCATTGCCTTGGGCTGATGGTGCATGGTGGGGATGGAGGGTGGTCATGGTGGCCACTGGCTCATTTTGCCAGTGTGCCACCAGCCCAGCTGCAGTTGGTGTCCATCCAAGACCTTCAGTCATCCCCTGGTGGGACAGAGCCTTCCTCACTCCTTCAGTCTTCCTTTCCTTTCTCCTCTGTCTTCTGATGTTTTTTCCCATTTCCAGAGTTAAATGTGTTTCACTCCTGCCCTTTCCACCTGCAGCTGGGAGTCCACTGGGAGGGAGAAAGAGACACTGGTTTGAATAGGTCTCACACCAACAGCCCCAGGCTGACAGCACTGCCCTGGGCAACAAGACAGGGAACAGGCCATTGTTCTGGGGAATCTGCACCTCCCTCCAGACTGTTCCCTGCACTCCTTGCCTGCTCCCTGCCTGCTCCCTGCATCCCTTGCCTGTACCCTGCCTGTTCCCTCACTTCTCACCCCATCCTGTTTAGCGCCACCCCAACCTCTTCCCCACCCTGCCAGCTGTAGCAATGCAGGATGTGGCCAGCTCACTCCAATCCAGCTCAGAGGGACCACAGTGGCTGCGGCATCATTGGCTCACAGCCTGGGAGAGCCTTGCCAGCATCCTAGCATGATGGTAGCACCATCCTGGCTCTGTCCTGGCACCATCCTGGGACTGTCCTGCTCTGCATGGCCTGGGCAAGGATGGGGACAGTGGCCCCTGTGCTTGGCCCATGCCTACACAGCACTAGGGATGGAGCCTCCAGCAAGCACTGTGCTGGGCTGTGGTGCCACACCACACCAAGCTGCACCAAACCCTGCTGTTGTATGTGCTAGGCCATGCTGTGACACATCTATACCGTACCATGCCATTCCATGCTATATCACACAGTTCCATCCTACACCACACACTGCCATGCCATGCCATGCCATGCCACACAGCGCAGTGTCATTCCATTCCACGCAGCGCCGTGCGGGGCAGCCGCTGGAGGGCCGTCCAGTGTGGCGGGGCGGGGACTGGGGCAGGTGTTGCTCACCCTGCTCCTCCCTCCGCTCAAGCCCAGACTCGTCCGTGCCCCGGCGCAGCACAGCGGGCGGCGAACGCGGCGGGCGGCTCAGGTAAGAGATTCTCCCACCACGCCGGATCTCCCGGGACCTCCGCCCTACCTTTGGCCGCCCAGTGCGACGTGGAGCGGGTTGGGGAAACTGAGGCACAGCCAAGCGACGGCGCTGGAAAAGCGGTGTGAACCCCTTTCCTCCCACCCCACTGTCCCCCTTTCACTCCTTCTTCAAGAGTTTGGGGGTCATGGGGTGCTGGGAACCCCATTTTCCCAGGCCGGCGGTCGCTCTCACCCCAGGATCCGCTGCCAGCTCAGACGGAAAAGGGAAAAATGGGAGAGGTGCCCAGCGAAACCAGCTGAGGCGGGAGGGAGGGGCCCTCTCTTCCCCCCCTCCCCCCCTCCTCACCGCACCCGACCACCTTTGACCCCTTCGAGGGTGTCACCCTCCCCCCGCCCTCGCGCTGTCCGCACTCTTTATTTATGGTAGGACCTACAAGAAAGCAAAGCAAACAGCCTCGCCTCTCCCCCGCCACCATCGCGGCATGCCCGGGGTGACACGAGTGATTTTGGGGGTGCCGGGTGGGGGATACCCATGGGTGCAGCCCGGTTGGGGGCGTGGGGACGAGCTGTGTCCCCACTGTTGCCCGCAGGGTCCCGGCGCGGCATGGGGGAGGCAAGTGACATGAACAGCGGGATCGTGCTGCACTCGGGTGAGAAGGGGATTTGGGGGTGAGGGAGGTTTTGGGGTGCCCCTGTCGCCCATGGGTGCTCTGATGGACGTGCCCCTCCTTCCCAGGCAGAGAACGGAGCATATCGGTGCATGGGGGCACGCTGGGGACACATGAGCTGCCTGGAGAAAGCTTTGGGGAAATGAAGGGATGGAGGAATGGAGGCTTCCCTTGCGTTTGGGGAGGCACCCAAGTGTAGTGGAGGGTGCTTGGACAGGATTTGACTCAGACGGGTTTGGCTTGGGATGGCTGAGTCAGACTGAAACCTTCCTCCTGTGCCCCCCCCCACCCCCCACCAGAGACGTTGCACGTGTTGCTGCTGGGGGAATTTAGTGCATACCCTGGGGGATTGGAGGACCCATGGGTGCTGGGGAAGGGGTTCCTGGATACCCTGTGGTGGGTTGGAACAACAAGGGGTGCTGCTGGGTGAGGGAAACAGGGTAGTCAGTACACCTACGGATGCTGCTGGGGGGGAAGGGAGGCCCAGCTGCTGGGAGGGTCATGGCTGCTTTTTCCTCCCCCTGCGGTGGAGGGAAACTAAGGCAGGGAGGCTGTGGGGTGGCGGGGGGTGGTACCTGGGTGCTCCCATCCCTCCAGATGTCCATGTGTCTGTTCCAGGCCCTGACAGCCCGGTGTCCCCACCAAAGGAGCGGGTGCAGGCGGGGCGGCAGCAGCAGCAGGTGCTGGAGGCCCAGCTTGATGGCTGCATCCAGGAGCTGCGGCGGCTGTGCTTGCGTGAGGCGGTGAGCAGGGCACGAGGACCCCCTGCCCACCCTCACATGTTGCCATGACTCTGCTCAGTGTCTCTGTGCCATCCTCAGGAGCTGACAGGGACCCTGCCCCACGAGTACCCCCTGAAAGCTGGTGAGAAGCCCCCCAAGGTCCGTCGCAGGATCGGGGCTGCGTTCAAGCTGGATGAGATCGTCATTCTGCGTGGGGTGGTGAGGCAGTCCCTGGGGTGCAAAGGCGGTGAAGACCTATTCCCTCCCTCCCCCTCCCCTGTTGAAGTGTTGAAGCTGCCTGAGAGTCACCTGGACATGTTGCCATCCCCATCCCATGGGTGGTAGTTGGGTGCCAAGTGCTGTAGGTGGGAGGGGCAGGGGGGTGTTTTCAAGCATGATGGATGGTGTTGGGGTGCTGAGATGCCCCAGTGAAGGGAGGTGTTTGGGTTCTGAATGCAACGTGTGGTGTTGGGGTGCCCAGGAGATGGGACAAGGTAGGGTTCCAAGCATGATGGATGGTGTTGGAATGTTGACTTAATGGGGTTATCATGGGGTCCTAAACATAACGTGTGGAGTTGGGATGCCAAGGGGATGGGTGTGGAGGGGTCCCAGATGTATCAGGATACCAGAATTATGGGAGGAGGTGGGTTGCAAATGTTATGGGTAGTGGTGGGGTCCTGAGCATGATGGGTGGTGTTGAGTTCCAAGAGTGGTGCTGGGTGTTGGGGTTCCAGATGAGATGCTGGGAGGGGTTGGGATCCCAAGTGCTGTGGGTGGTGTTGTGGTGTTAAACGTGATGGGGGGCTTGGGAGTGTCAAGGTGCATTTCTGAGCGTGTCCCCTGCACCCAGGACCCTCTGGAACGGGAGCGGGCACTGCAGCTGCAGATTGCCGAGGCCTCCCGCCGGCTCTGCCATGAGGAGAACATTGGACGGCAGGTGCGGAAGAGGCGGCAGACTGCAGCGCTCCGGGAGGAGCAGAAACTGCGGGACCTGGAGCAGGTCCTGAGCCAGCGGCGGCTCCTGGCAGGACAGCAGGACACCAGTACTGCCAAGGGTGAGCCCCCCGAGCCCCCCAGATGATGGGGGGATGCTGGAGAGCAGGGAGGCAGAATGGGGTGCTGCTTGGTTGGGTGTCCCTGGAGGATGCACCCCAATATGCTATCCACAATACCTGCACCCCAGTTCCCATCCCTGGTGAATACACCTCCCTGGATGCACCCCAGTTTCCTATTCCTGGTGAATACACCCTCTGGATGCACCCCAACTTTCCAACCCCTCTGAATACAACCCAGTTCTACACCCCCAATGAATGCGCCCCCCACAAAATACCCCCCAGCACACCATTCCTGGTGAATGCACCCCAATTGCCTGTCCCTGCTGAATATACCCCTTGGATGCCCCCTGGAAGGCCATCCCTGGTAAATGCACCTTGATATGCTCTCACTGTTAAGGCACCCTGTTCAAGGTACCCCAATGCTTCATCTCTGGTGACTGTACCCTTGTAAGTGCACCCCAAACTTTGTCCCCAGTGCATGCACCCCCAACACACCATCCCTTGTGTATATGCTCCCTTGAACACACCGCAAAACTTCATCCCCAGTGCATGCACCCCAATAAACCATTCCTGGTATATGTACCCCCTGAATGCACCCTGATAAACTATCCCCAGTGGTACCCCACTGAATCTACCCCAGTACTTCACCTGCATTGATTGCACCCCCTGAATGTACCCCAGTACTTCAGCCTTGCTGCTTGCACCCCATAACTATACCCAGTCACCCATTCTCAGCACTTGCACCGAAATGGGGGCAGGATGTGGCCCAGTTGCCATGTCCCCATCCCAGTGGTGGCCATCCAAGGGGTCCCCATTTTCTCCGTCTCTGTCCCCTCCAAGGACCAGGGCCATGGTGGTGGCGTCTTCTTCCCTGTTGGTGCCCCCATCCTGCCCATCCCGGGCAGGCTGGGAACTGCACACAGCTCGGTAGAGCCGGCCTGGCCGGTACCACTGCTGTCCCAGAGCGTGTTGGGGCAGGTGGTGCGGGAGAGGGGAGCGGAGGCCCGCAGGGACGTGCTGAGTGGTGGCGGGGCCGTGGGAGCGCTTTGGCACCCAGAGGCGGCCCTGGCTCTGTTCTCACAGTGCCCTGCCCCACAGAGCTCAGTGCCTCTGACGAGAGCTGCACGTCTGACACCAGGAGGAGGGTGAGGGGGCTGTGGGGACCAGGGAGGACCTCTAGTATGTTCCCTTCATTCCAACCCTTCCTGTGTCCCCTCTATCCCAACTTTCCCTGTGTCCCCTCCATCCCAACCCCCCACATCCCCCCTCCATGTCAACCATCCACCTGTTCCCTGCATCCCAACCCTCTATCTCTCCTGCAGAGGACACACAGCCACCAGGACCTGCCACCCCACAGAGGTCCCCATCTCCCAAGGACCCCACCAAGGAGGAGGAGTTGGAGTCGAGGCTTCTGATGCCCCCCCCCAATCCTTGGCAGACTACCAGCCTGGACAGACCCTATGAGAGGGCCAAAAATCCCAGCATTGACCCTGAGGATGGGGAAAACCAGAGGTCCCAATGCTGTCTTGGGTCCCTGATGGCTGCTCCTGCCAGCTCCTTGGCCCCCAGCAGCCCTGACTCTGCAAGCTCCCCAACGTCCAGGACAGGGGACCCTCCCTATCGGTTTGTCCCCATCCGGACTCTGGTGCTGTGCCGGCAGGCGGGTTCCAGTGCTTCCAGCACCCCAGAACCATCAGGATGGCAGGGACAGACCCAGTCTCTGAGGTATGCACTGAGCATGGCGAGGATAGACAAGGGAGGATGGAGATAGCCCCATGGAGACAGGGATCGACATAATCCCTTGTGGAGGATAGAGCACAATCCATGGGAGGGAGGATGGGAATAACCCTGTGAAGATGATGGAGCTCAGCTCATGGGGAGGATGTTGGAAATAATATCATAGGAAGGATGGAGATAGTCCCACTGGCAGTGGGATGGAGCTAACCCTGTGGGAAGGGGGATGGGAGTAACCTGTGGGAGGATGAAGAGAACCTCATGGAGATGATGGAGCTAAACCCATGGGGAGGAGGATGTATATAATCCCATGGAGAAGATAATGGAGAGAACACCAAGGGAAGTGTGGACCTAATTCTATGGGGAGGATGGAGAAAATCTTACGGGGAGGACAGACATAATCCTATGGGGAGGGCATGGAACCAACCCCGTGGAAATGATGGAGCTCAATCATTGGGAGGATGGAGATAGTCCCAGAGACAGGATGAAGGTAACCCTGTGGGGATGTAGGAGAAAACCCTGTGGGGAAGATAGACAGAAATCCATTGGGAGGAGGTTGGAGATAATCCCATGGAGAGAATGGAAGTAACCCTATGGAGATGATGGAAGTCAGCCCCATGGGGAGGATGAAATGATCCCTTGGGAGGAGGCTGGAGACTGCCCCACAGGGAAACTGGAGCTAATCCCATGGGAGGAGGCTAGATGTCTCCCCACAGGGTGGCTACACCCCACACCCATGGGTGCACTTTTCTCAGGGATTGCCCTGGTTTTGGGGTGAGGGGAAGGGTCCTCCACCAGCCACAGTATCTTGCCTGCAGGGTGGACCCATGCTGGCAGCCAGCTGAGCCACGGGGCCGCAGAACCACACCCCGCCGGTGCCCCACCTACTACACAGTCACGGTGCCCACCTCCTGCATCCTGACCTCCAGCCCTGCGTGCTGCTCTGGCTCCGATGACAGCATCTCCGACCTCTCCAGTATCTCCCACACCACCTCACCAGGCAGCAACAGCCCTGACGTGTCCTTTGCAGTTCCGCTGCCCCTTGCCGAGCCTGGTTACTACCCTCGAGGTGCCCTCCAGCTCCTGCCACCTGCTGGCCCCCTGACTTTCCTGTATGAGCAGGATCTGGCCCCCCTGCGGTACCAGCGCCTGGTGCCCTCGCGTAGCCGCATTGTGCGCACACCCTCACTCAAAGACTATGCACCCACTGGGGCCCGTGGGCTCTCCAAGGCTGCTGTCACTGAGGAGCTCAAGTCATGGCACCAACGCGCCCGGCTGAGGGGTGCCCGGCCCCACTCCCTTGACCGGCAAGGGGCTTTCCCGAGACGACCTGGTGGAACGACCAGGGACATGCCTGTTGCTCATGGAGTCCTATCACTGGTTCAGGTAGGACATGAGGTCTGGCTGAGAGTGGTCATGTGGGAGAAGGGGGACCCCCTGGGTGCTGTCCTGCAGGTGACATGAGTTGTCATCCTGAGGTAGTATAGGGACATGTCATTCTGGTGGGGTCCCATGAGGATTTTGAGAGCAGGACTGAAGTCCTGAGGGGGTCCAAGGAGTCCTATGATGGTTGTTGGGACGTGACTGGGATCCCAGAAGGGACCCCGGGGCAGAACCATAGTCTCAGGAGAGTCCTGAGGAGAGGATCAAGGTCCTTTAAGATCTTCTGGGGTAGGATCAGACCCTCTGAGGGTCCTCTGAGCAGGTCCAAGGTCCTGTTGATTAAGTCTGGAAGGTCTGTAATGGTCCCTGGGGCAGGACCAGGGTCCTGAGTGTGTCTCTGTGGGAAGATTAGGGTCCTGAGGGAATCACAGAGGAAGAATTCAGGTCCCAGAGGAGTCCCTGGGGCAGGACTGAGTTCCTGAGGAGGTCCAATGGCCAGGACCAGGGTTTTCTGTTCTTGGGAACAGAAGTAAGGTCTTTAAGGTCCTTCAGGGCAGGATGAGGACCTGCTGAGGGTCCCATGGGCAGGTTTGGAGTCCCACATGGGTCCCTGGGGCAGGACTGGGGTCCCATGTGAGTCCCTGGGGTAGGGCCAGAGCCTTAAGGGGGTCTCTGGAGCAGGACTGGTGTTCCTTATAGGTCCTTACTTTCTTCTGAAGATCCTAAGGGCGAGACCAGGACTGTGTGGGGGTTCCTGTGGCAGAACTGGGATCCCACGGGAAAGACCAGGACCTTAAGGGGCTTACTGGGGCAAGACTGGGGTCCCACAAGAGTTCCATGGGAAGAACCAGGACTTCAAGGGGGTCCCTAGGGCAGGATCCATGTGGGTCCCTGGGACAGCACTGGGGTGCCCTCAAGCAGGGAAGGATCCCTGCAGACATTTCGGTGGCCAGCTCCGCCTCTCCACCTTGGAGTCTCACTGGGACAAATGCACCCATGGCGCAGCTGGGGCACATGCTGGGCAAGTGGGGACCTGTTGCCATGCCCCCACAACTCCCCGAGCCCAGCCCTGGTGCCAGGATGTGCCCTCAGTAGTGCCCCCAAATAAGGTGGGGTGCCAACACCCACAGGGTATTTGTCCCCCCAGGGTCCCCCGGTGCAGGTGCTGCGACGCTCAGAAGCTGGCTTGCCCATGCAGGTCTATATGCCCGAGAACAGCGAGATTGTCACACAAGTGTGAGTGCCACATCCCCAGCCAGGGGCAGGGACACATCCTGGCTGGCCCAGGGACGGTGGGAATGTCTCATGTCTCTGTACCTCAGCATGGGGAGGGAGCCACAGCGGGGTGACAGGGGCTGGCCCCCACCCTGTGTTCCCTCACTGGCACTGCATTGCTGATGGGGACACTGTGACCCCCGTGCTTATGGTGATCTTGATGTCACCACTACCCTGAATTTGAAGTTCTGGTCTCTAATAAAGGTGGGTTTTGGGATATGTCTCTCTCAGGATGTGTCACCTCCATGTCCCCTCTGAGGTCCCCTGTCCCTCGGTCCAGTTTGCATTCCTAGGATGGTATCCATGGATTTGGGGTTTGGCTGTTCTTGAGGCAGTAATGGGGTGGTCCCAGTGCCAAGACGGTGCCCCAGATCCAGCTGCGCACCCCTGGCACTCAGTGACCCAGGCTGAGAAGTGGGCAAGGAGTAGAAGGAAAGGATGGAATGGAGGTGAGGGGACAGAAAGAGTACAGGGGAGGGGTGCAAGGATGGGTAAAGGGATGGGGTGCAGGGCAAGGGAAATAAGGTGTTCAGGGAAAGGATGGGGTTGGAGAAAGGGTGCTGTGAACCAAAGTGATGGAGTGCGGGGCAGGCAAACAAGGAGTGCAGGGGCGGGATGAGGTGGGAGTAGGGGTGCTGGTAGGGGAAATCATGGGAGCAGGCGATGGGGAAAGGATTGAATGTAGGGGATGGGGTGCGGGGGAGGTGCAGGGAGTGGTGCAAGGAGGAGCAAAAGGATGGGGTGCAGGAAGAGGCGAAATAAGGGTTGCCAGAGGGGTACAGTGGGGAAGGGGCGGGGGGGGGGGGGGGGCNCATCCCCGCCCGCCCCTGCCAGTGCCCGGGGCCGGCGGCGCTGCTCCTCCCGGTAGGGGCGGGCGGGGACCGTTAGCTGCGGTGTGAGGCGGCGCCGGGGGGAGGGGGCGGGAGAAGGGGGGGACACCGGGCAGCAACCGAGCGCCGCCGGGCTGCGGCGTCACTGCGGGCCTGCGCCGCCCCGGCACCGGGAGACATCGGCAGAGAGGGAGCGGCCCCGCGGCACCGGGCAGCACCAGGACCGGCCACGGGAGCGGCCTCGGTCCCGGTGCCGCCGCGCAGCCGCCGCCCCTGTCCTGGCCAGCGCTGAGCGGGGACACCGGGCCCGGCTCCGAGATGGGGCCCGGCGGCCCCGGGAGCGGCTGGCCCCTGGCTGGGACTCTGCTGGTGGCTGTGGCCGCCTCGATGGGTAAGAGACATACGGGAACCGGGGAGGGCCGGGGGATCCGGTGTCACCCTGCGACTGGACACGGTGCCACCATCGGTGACACGGGGATCCTGCTGGGTGGGACTTTGTGCCACCAGCCGTGACTATGAGTCGTGCGACACGCAGCCTCTTTGACTGGGGGCTGCTTACAACAAAGTGTCCCCCCCATGGCATTGTGTTTACCACCCCCGCCCCCCCCAAATCCGCCTCCCATTTGCCGCTTTCGGGGTGTCCCCGGTAGCCGCTGATCCCCGGGAACAGCAGGTATGGAGCCGGTGGGTAACCGAGCTGGGATGCCCAGGCTTGGGGAATTTGGGGGCTTCCCATGCACAAACCCTGCAATAAGCTGTGTCTCAGTTTCCCCCTTGTCCTTGAGTTGCCATAGTCCCATTTTGGGATGTGGGAATATAATGCCATGTGAGACTCCCGCAAAGCCCATTTCCGTGACTCCCCACCCACTGCCCCGGCGCCTCCGGCCGTTCCCGGGCCTCAGGCTGCAACTATTTCTGGGAAGACCGCTGGCTCGGGACAGAAATAGAGCGGGAAGTGCCACTGGAACACACAGAAGGGGAGGAAGCTGGGGCCATCTGGAGGAATCTGGAGGGGCCGGAGAGCTGAGTGGGAGGGTCTGCAAGGGTGTAGGGCTGAATGAAGCAGGGTGTGGGGGTACCTAGGGGCAGGGTTTAGAAGGAAGTGGGGCGGGATGGAGCAAGATATGGGGGTGCACAGGGGCAGGATGGAGCAGGTTATGGAGGATGTAGGGCGGGGTATGAGGGACAGGGGGACAGGAAGGAGCAGGGTATTTGGGGGTGTATAGGGGCATACTTTGGGGGTCCACAGGGCAGAATGGACTGGGGTACAAGGGAGTAGGATACAGTGGGGTATGGGCTGTGCTCATGTGGGGGATGAAGGGCACGGGCTGCTGCTGATGCGCCTGAGGGTCATGATGGCAAGGTGCTCCAAGGCCATGATGATGGGTGCCTGTCCACAGTGGCCGGGGGTGAAGACTGCCTGTGGTACGTGGACAGAAACGGGTCATGGCACCCTGGCTTCGACTGTGAGTTCTTCACCTTCTGCTGCGGCACATGCCACCAGCGGTACTGCTGCCGAGACCCTCTGCGCCTGCTCACCGAGCGCCAGCAGCGCCACTGCCTTGCCTTCAGGTGCCACAGCCAGGGCTGATGGGGCTGGGGACTCCCCTGGGTGGGCTGGGTGCTGGTGATGGGCAGTTGTACTGGATGCTGGTCATTGTGTGCTATGCACTGGGCACTGGTACTGGGTGCTGGGCACTGGTATTGGGTGCTGGGCAGTGGTATCTGGGCCCTTGTAGTGAGCATTGGGCATTGGATGCTGGGTGCTAGTACTGGGTACCATTGGGTGCTGGCATTGAGTTCTGGGAATTCAGCAGTGGTGTTGAGCACTGCTACTGGGCACTCACACACTCATGGCACTGCTACTGAATGATGGGTGCTGCACACTGGTATTGGGTGCTGGGCACTGGTACTGGATGCTGGTCAGCGGTACTGGGAGTTGGACATTGGTACTGAGCAGTGGCACCAGGTACTGGATGCTGGGTGTTCCGCACTGGTTCTTGCCTGGGACACTGGGTGTTAGGCACTGGGCACTATTACTGGATGCTAAATGGACATGCTGTGCACTGATTCTGAGCACTGGCGAATGGTACTGGGTTGCCAGTCTTTTGGCTCTGGACACTAATACTGGGTGGTGGGCATTGAGTGCTAGGTACTGGGCACTGGGCAGTGGTGCTGGGTGTTGGATACTGGTACTGGGTTGCTGGGCTCTGGGCACTGGTACTGGGCATTGGTGCTTTGTAGTGGGTGCTGGGCACTGGTACTGGGTGCTGTGCACTGGGTCCTGGTACTGGGTGGTGGGCTCTTGGCATTGGTACTAGGTGCTGGTATTGGGTTCTGGGTGCTGGATACTGGTACTGGACACTGCTGCGCACTGATACTGGGAACTGCGCATTGCGGGATGGATGCTGCGGATTGGTCACTGGTACTGAGTGTTGGCACTGGGTGCTTGCATGCTGGTATTGAAAACTTGCACTGGGTGTTGGGCAGTGCTGGGCACTGGTTACTGCTACTGGATGTTGGTCACTGGGCAGTGGGCATTGGTACTGGGCACTGCTACTGGGTGGGCAATGCTACTGGGTGCTGGGCAGTGGTCACTGGTACTGGGTGCTGATAGCAGTGCTGGACAGTGTCACTGGACATTGGTTCTGGGCACTGGGCAGTGTCACTGGGTGCTGGGCAGAATCAGTGGGTGCTGGTTGGGGGTGTGTGCCCCGGGTGCCCCCAGGCCCTGCTCCCCACGCCTGGGGGTCCCACAGCCCCAAGACCATCGCGGGCATTGCCTCAGCCGTGGTACTTTTCATCGCCATCGTCACCACCATCGTCTGCTGCTTCATGTGCTCCTGCTGCTACTTGTACCAGCGCCGGCAGCACTCCCGCACCCCCCTGCAAGGTGCGGAGCTGGGGGCAGGGATGGGGGAGGCTCCTGTAGGAAAAGGGGGTGGAGCAAGGTTGAGGGGGCCTAGTGGAGTTCAGGGGGAAC
Organism: Cyanoderma ruficeps; assembly: GCA_008694505.1. Taxonomy (NCBI): domain Eukaryota; kingdom Metazoa; phylum Chordata; class Aves; order Passeriformes; family Timaliidae; genus Cyanoderma; species Cyanoderma ruficeps. The sequence continues at coordinate 100,527 of VZDJ01000444.1, forward strand.
GGGGGTCTGGTGGAGGGCTGTAGGATGCAGGGATGGGGGTGTGCAGGAGGAGGGGATCAAGAGGGTCCTGCAGGTAAGGAGGTGCAGGGTTAAGAGGACCTGGGGGAATGGGAGGGTGCAGAAATGGGAGGGTGCAGGGGGACACACAGATGGGGGTTGCAGGAGGAGGCTCGGTCCATGATGGTGCTGTAGGTACAGGGTGGGGGATTGGGGGTGCCTGGATGGAGGCCTGTGAGAATTGGTGGGTGTGTATGTGGGCTATAGGAATGGGAGGTGCAAGAGGATCCTGTAGGTAGAGAGTGGAGGGGTTTGGAAAGAGGCAAGGAGCGGACCCTGGAAGAATGCCGAGGGGAATCGGAGTGTGGGGGTTGGGCAGCAGGGGTGGGGGCTGCAGGAGGATTCCTGAGGTACAGGATGGTGGGATTTTGAGGGGGCCTCAAGGAAGGCTGGGAGGCCTGGGGGTGGAAGCGGGGAAGTTGCAGGGATGGGGATTTGCAGGATCCTGTAAGTACAGGGTGGACGGGTCTGGGTGGAGCTGGAGATGTGCAGGGGTGTTGGGGTGCAAGGTAGAAGCTGAAGGGATGAGAGGGAGCAGAAGAGTCCTGTAGGTGTGGGGTGGGGGGGTGGTGGGGGAGCCAAG
>VZDJ01000444.1:101179-132303 GCA_008694505.1 Cyanoderma ruficeps
ACCCTCCCTATTCCCCAGGGGACCCTCCCTATTCCCCAGGGGACCCAGGTGCCTGGTGACACCTCATCTGCTCCCCCCGCAGCACCACCACCCTATGTCCCGGCACAGCCCAGCTATCCCGGAGCATAAGCCCCCGCGGGGACCCCCGCACCTGCCGCCGGCCAGCGGGACCAGGCTGGGGACCCCTGGGACCCCCCCTGGCCCTGGGGTGTTGCCCCAGCCGGCGCTGGATCAGGCTCTTCCCAGCCATCCTGGGGTGATCCGGTGCCAGCAGAACAGGGCGGCCCTTGTGCTGCACACTGGGCCCTTTGTGGGTGTCTACTCCCCCGGCTCTGGGTGCCAGCAGCCCCGAGCACCCACGGGGGGGTCCCCCGAGGGGGGTCCCCCGAGGGCCGTGCACTGCTGTCTCCCTTCACTCCCACACCTGGATTCACCCCCTGCCCTTCCCCCCAGGGTTGGCATTAAACCATGTCTGGTGCCCACAGCCTTGTGTCGTCTTGGTGACTCTCTAATGGGGAAAGGGGAGGGCCCCCAATCCCTTCCTGTGAACTGTAAGGTGGGGGAACATGAATTCCGCCCTGTCCCTTCCACTCCCGAGACTTCTCCATCTCAAAATTGTGTTGGGACAGGTAATTCCCAACACATCAGCCACTTGGATGAGCCAGCCTGGAATGCTGCCGCCCTCCCAGCCCCCCCCCCCCCCCCCAAAATGGGGGTGTCAAACCACTCCTGGAAGGTTTTGGGTGAGAAAACAGCAAATTCAGGGCCAGGATTGGGACTGTGGGCGGATGAACAATTCCTCTATCCATGCTTTCTCCCATGGACAGAAATAAGCGGGGGAGGGTGGGTGGGTGGTATGTCACCCCGATGGTTGTTCCTGGTGGGATTCAGCCCCCCAGCATTGCTGGCTAAATTTGGGACCAGAGTCCATCAGTCCAGGAGGAAAGCCAGGCAGAGCCACCTGGAAGGACAAAACCCTGTCCCAGGCCCCTGCATCCCATCACCCCCAAAAACTCTCTGAGGTGCCCGGGGTGGGGGGAGCCGTGGGGGTGCAGCTCCGAGTTTTATTGAAGTGGGATGAAAGAGGAAAATAAGTAATAATAAAAATAATAATAAAAGCAGCGAGGTGAGTTCTGGGGGGAGGGGCAGGGGTGTGTGTACACAGCCAGCTGCGTGCGGGGCTCAGGATTTGGGGATCCCCCGCTCCCGGAGGTAGAGGTCACGGATTTCAGCCAGGCTGCGAGTGAGCGTGCCCAGTGCTTGGGCGATGCCGCGCAGCACCGCAGTTGTCTCCCGACGGCTTTCGGCGTATTCCCGGCGGAACGCCCGCATCTCCTGCACCAACCGCTCATTGGACTGCACGAGGCTGAGCTGGGGGCACTCGGGGGTCCTGTCCAGCCCCGCCGCCCCGGGGGACCCCGCCTCTCCTGCGCCGCAGTGACTGAGCTGCTCGGCCTCCTGCTCCAATAGCAGACTCGGGAAGTCGGAGCCCAGCGGCTCCTGCTGCCCGCCTAGGTCGCCGAGGGAGAGTTCGGAGGGTGCGGGGCGCGGGGGGCTCCGGCTCCAGCCTTCGCACAGCTCGCTGGGCGGGCAGATGCCGGCGCGGGGCAGCCGGCAGTCCGAGCCGCGGCCGGGAATGCCGTCGGCAGCGGGGCCGTGGAAGGGCTCAGTCTTCACTTCCACAGGCTCCTCCTTCACCGGCTCCTCCTTGATACCTGTGGGAGGGACGGGGAGCACAGGGCAGCTGCAGGGATGTCCCGTGTCCCCAGTGCCCCACGGACCAAGTAACAGATACTGTTGTCTCCATGCCTATGCTCCTACATCCCCTCTCCTGGATCCATTCCTGGTTCCATCTACACATATCTCCATAGTCCCGTGTCCCTCATGATGGTTCAACCCCATCCTATGTCCCTTGCCCCCCTTCTGTTCCCAGTACTCCCATACCCCTGTCCTGAATGTGGTGTCCCCATGTGCCTGCATGGTCCTGGTACCCCCACGTCCCTGTCCTAGTCCACACATATCCCTGTCTTGAATGCGGTGCCTCTATGTCCCTGTTTGTTCTTGGTACCACCATGTTCCAGTTCTCACCCCCCTAACCCCCATGGCCCTGTTCTGGTCCCAGTACTGGCATGTTTCTTGTTTTTGTCCTGCCCCATGTCACTGTCCCAATCCCACTACATCTTTGTCCTGTTCCCAGCCCCTTTTTATCCCTGTCAAGGTTCCAGTACCCCCTGCCTTTTGTCCCTGTCCTAATCCCAGTCACTCATATCCTTGTTCTGATCCTGGTACCCTTCTGTCCTGGTCCAGGTGCCTCTGTTACTCTCCCTGTCTCCTATGTCCCTGTCCTGGTCCTCCCACATCCCTGTCACCTGTGTCCCTGTCCCAATACTCCATGTTCCTATCCCTTTGCCCTGACTCTATGCTCCCTCTGTGTCCCTGCCCCACTGTTCCTGCCCCAGTCCCTCCATGTACCTGGTACTGGTTCCAGCGTCCTGTTCCTGGTTTTTCCCATGTCTTGATCCCAGACCCCTTACATCCCTGCCCTGTTTCCCTGGATCTGTGTCCCAGTCCCTCCATGTATCTCTCCCAGGCCTAGTGATGCCTTAGGATGCCCCCAAATCCCTCGTGTACCTGTCCCAATCCTCCATGTCCCTGGCATTGTCCCCAGTATCCATGTCCTGGTCTTTCATGGCATGGTCCCAGTGACCCTGTCCTGGCCTTAATGTCCTGTGTCCCTGTCCTGGTCTCTCTACACACATCCTGTTCAGTTTCTTGCTCCTTATCCCCTGCTCTTGTTCCTGGTCTCCTGTGTCCCTGTCTGAGAACTATGTTTTTGTCCTGGTCCCCTGTCCTGGTTACTCCATGTCCCTATACTGGTCCCAGTGCCTCCCTGTCCCTGTCCCAGTTCCCTATGTCCTGGTCCTGATGCCCTGTGTTCTGGTTCTCCAGGTGCTGATCCAGGTCCCCTGAGTTCCCATCCCCATCTCTCCATGCACCTGCCTCCGTATCCTGGCCTGGCTGTGTCCGTTTCCTGATCCCCAACACCCTGGTCCTGGTCTCCTGTGTCCCTGTATGCACCTGTCCTGGTCCCAGCAACCTGTTTCAGTCTCAGTTCTCTTGCATCCCAGTCCCAATCCCCCATGTCTGTGTCCCGGACCCCCACATCCTTGTCACAGTATCACCATGTCACTACGGTGGTCTACTATATCCTGATCCACTCACATCCTGGTCCTGGTCCCCTGCGTCCTCATTCCTCTCATCCTCTACCAACCCCAGTGGCCCCGTGTCTGTGTCCTGGTTTCCCATATCCACGTCCTGGTCCCACAGGTCCTGGTCTCTCTTGACCCTTTTCCTCCATGCATCTGTCCTGGTCCCAGTGTCCTTATTTACCTGTTGCTTGTCCCCACTTCCTAAACCCATTTCTCCATATCCCATTCCACCTCATCCGTGGTCTCTTTTTGGTCCCCCATGTCCCATCCCAGTCCCCCAGCAAGTGCCTGCCCCCGTCTCCCATGTCTGTGTCCTGGTTCTTCATGCGCCTGTCCCACCATACACCTGTCGAAGTCCCAGTGTCTGTGTGCCGGTCCCTCCGCATCCCAGTCCCAGCATCTCCGTGACCCCGCCCCGTTCTCTCCTGTCTTAGTCCCGGCCCCGGTCCCCCATGTCCGTGACCTGGTCCTACCATGTCCGTCTCTCCACTCTTCCATCCCGGGCCCAGCATCCCCGTGTCCCTGCCCCGTCCATCCACCGCTCCCTGCACACTCACCGTGCTGTGCCGACCCCTCGGCGCTGCGCATCGGAGGGTCGGTTCCGGCGGCGCCGCGAGGACCCCAGACGGGGGCGGGGGCGGGCCCCGGGCCAGGCTCGGCTGCGCCGTTCCCGTTGCTCCCGTTATTTCCGGTGCTCCCGGTGTTCCCGTTCCTGGCGGCGGCCCTGCTGGCCGGGCCCTGGCGCTCCAGCCGGTGCCGGCTGATCTTGTCCCCTGCGCGGCGGCGTAGCCCCCGCCAGCGGTTCTTCACCTCGCCGATGTCGCGCTGGTGGCGGCCGGCGGCGTTCACCTTGTGCGTGATCCGCCACCAGATCTTCTGCTTCTCGTACGCGTTCACGGTACCGGCGGCGGCGCCGAACAGCAGCGGCTCGTACCGGAGCACTTCGCTCATCAGCACCTCCAGCTCCTGCAGCGTGAAGTTCGGCTTCCGCTTCAGCAGCCCCCGCCGCGCCCCGCCACCGCCCGCCGCCGCCATGCTCCCCGCCGCCGCCTCATGCCGCCGCCCCGCCGTCCATCGCCGCCGCCGTGTGCCCAGTTCCCCGGTACCGAGTGGGGGGAGCGGAGCCAGACACCCCCGATAGCCCCTGTCGGGCGCTGCCGCTACCGGGGCCGGGACGGACCGGACGGACCGGGGCTGCACCGCGCCCCCTGCCGGTCCCGCCGCGCGGCGCCCCGCCCCCGCTTCGTTAATGGCGGACCCGGTGCGTTAACGGCGCCCCCTGTCGCCCCGCCGGGAGCTGCACTGCTCCGGTCCGTCCCGGGCCCCCGTGGTTTTAGGTGACACCGCCGGTGTTTGGGTGGCGCCCCTGGTGCTCTGACCCCAGGGCCGGTCGGATGCCCGGTGTGGGATGTCCCAATGGCCCTGCGGTGCCTGGTTGGGGTCCCGCGTTAGCAGGGGCCGCCCCAAGGGGGTGTGCAAGGGGCCAAGGGGCGTGAGGACCGCCCGGTACCGATACCGCACCTCCCGCTGGGGCCACGGCACTGCGCGGCTGCAGAAATGCCCCCCTCCCCCCCAAAACGGCGTTTCACTGCTAACAGGAGCCGCCTCTCAGCCACGCACGTGGGTGTCCTGGGACAGGAGGAGCCCCCCCAGGGGACGTCTGGGTGCCAGCGGTGAGAGCAGTTCTGGGTAACTGCGAGGGGTCGGGATGACCCTGGGGCTACCCCGGGGGCTGGGGTGCCCAGTTTTGGGGTCACGCCGGGGTATTAGGATGGCCCTGAGGCACCCAGTTCTGGGTTACCTTGGGATTTCGGGTGACCCTGGGGCAGCCCCAGTATGCCCAGTTCTGGTTTTGAGGTGACTGTGGAGTGGTCCTGGGATGTCCAGTTCTGGGTGACTCCAGAGTTTTGGGATGTCTGCATGGCTCTGGGTGCCTGGTTGTCTATATCCAGCAGCAGCAAGGTGGCCCATTTGGGGGGGGGGGGGGCGGGGGGGGGGNGTGTCCCATTTGAGGGGTCCTGGGTGCCCCACTTGGGGGAATTCTGGGTGGGTGGATGACCAGGGACACCCAGGCTGGGGTGTCCAGGTGGTCCCAAGGTGCCCACTTCAGGGTGGGCTGTGCATGTGGGAGAGGCAAGAGCTGCCCCTGGCTGACGTTGCTGAGTCCATTCCCAGACACCACCTGCGCCCCAGTCTGGGGTCTGGGGGCATGGAGCTGTCCGGAGGCACAGGAAGCATTGGGTGAGCTTTATTGCTGATGCAGTGGCCACAGTCATACAAATCGCAATCAAGGTGTCACGACAGGAAGGATGGGGGAGGGGGAGGGTGAGCATCACATGACCCCAAAACCTACTGCCCCTCCTTGAACCAGTGCTTTTCCCTGCTTTCTCAGAGGCAGATTTAGTTTCCATGCTCTGAGGGTTCTGGGGGTCTGCCCGCAGTGCTGTGAGTGCATACAAGATGCCCCGAGCTCCTGGCCTCAGCCTGGCACCCCATGTCCCACCGCTTCCATACCCCCTCTCTTCCTGGCTGCTCCCTTCACCAACCCTCCCATTCCTCCTGATGTCAAGCCTGAACCCCCAACTCTGCAGCCACCGCTGTGCCTGAATCCCAAAACTCTGCCAGCCACCCAGACACCTTGTGGTGATGTGACAATGGTCTGGGAGTCCCCTGCTCCCCGCCAAGGCTGGGGGTACGCCTGCTCACCCCAGGCTGGATCCTGGATAGAGGGTGCCAAACCCCTTCCTTATGCTCTGACGGGGATTTCCATAAGGATCAGCTCTGCAGATCTATCTAGCCCTGCTCTATTCTTTGCATCTCTGGCGGGGCATGGTGCTGGTAGAAGAGCGAGCTTGAAGGCTTCACAAACGATCAAAAAATAAATACAATATCCTCCATCATGTCCTGCTGGGCCCGGCCCGTCCTCCGTGTCCCAGAGAGATCCCTGCTCCTTGGCGTCGGTCACTGCAGGTTCCAAAGGGCTTTTCATGGAAACAGTCATGAGAAAAGTCAGTCTGGGGGTCTGCCATGGGCTGCAGGGGAAAAATCATCTCGCTCCCTACTGCAGCAGCTTCGGCAACTCCACCTGCAGGGAAGGACACCCTATTACTGGGAGAGCAAAGGGAGTGGATGCAGGAATGTCCCTGACATGATGCAGGGACATCCAGGCAGGCTTAGATGAGATACTGGGGAGAAATTCTTCCCTGTGAAGGTAGGAAGCCCTGGCACAGGGTGCCCAGAGAAGCTGTGGCTGCCCCATCCCTGGAAGTGTTCAAGGCCAGGTTGGACAGGGCTTGGAGCAACCTGGGACAGTGGGAGGTGTCCCTGCCCATGGCAGGAAAGAGATGATCTCTAAGCTTCCTTCCAACCCAAACCATTCAATGACCTCTTTCTCTTGGCCAGGCTGGCTGTTCCCACACTCCAGCCCATGGACAGCCCAGCAGGGACACAAACCACCTGGAATGTGTGAGAGCTTCAAAGCTTCGTGCTGAGACCAGCATTGGGCTCTTTTGTTCCAGCGTAGTTATTACTGTGTGGGGTACATACACGACAGTGTGCTGCCCAAGGGTGTATTTATGGGCCTCCTGTATTAGGAGGACAGTTGCTGCCACAGCTTTCAAGCATCCAGGCCACCCTTGGCTAACATTGTTTAGCTATTTTGAGAACTAGGCCACACCTCTCCACTGGTCCCCAAGATGCTATGTCAATACCCCCAGAGCAACATTCAGTTACTCTTTATATGTAAAGAGTTCAAAAGTCTTAGTCAAGTCTGGAAGCCCCAGAGCTGGGGCTGACATCAAAGAATGTTTCAGTTGTTTAAATGCAGATGAAACCTCTCGAGCCATCCTAGGCCACCTTCCATCCCAGGAGCATGGGCTCAGCCATAACAAGATTATCAAGACCCCAGTGAGTTAAAAGTTATGGATGGCTTCTTTCTTGTGTCCCAGCCCCTGGATCCTGGTGGACCTGCCCAACACAGGAGCTCTGCCAAGGGATGGACCTGCTGACCCCATCTGCTCTGCAGGGATGGTATTAAAGGATGGATCTTCCTCCCCCATGTGCTTGGCAAATGGATGGATCTGCTGCTGTGCAAGGGTTGGGAGCAAGGACTCCCCACTCCAGAGAAGGACACCTCCAGAGTGACAATGGCTATGACCGCAGCCCCCAGCCCCCAGCCCCACCCTGTGCACGAGCCCTACCTGGCCCTGCACTTGCCTTCTTGAGCTGTTTGAGGTTGCTGGAGCGAATGGCTGCCAGGAGCTGGTCCCGGGAGTTCTTCTCCTGGACTGGCAGCACCCGGTCTCCCAGCTTCCTCTGCGTGGCTGGTGAGAGCGAGTTCTTCAGGTTCTCATTGATCATCAGTGGTGGGGCAAGTGGAGGGGGAGGTGGGGGTGGCATGGTGGGTGCCCCCCCTTTCTTGGGAGAACTTTTGGGGGACGCTTTGGGGGATGGCTGTGGGGATGCTTTGGGGGACCCCTTTGGCAGCGCTCCAGGCTTGGGCACCTCCAGGAGGTCTTTCTTCTCCCCCCGTTCCTGTGCCAGTTTCTGCTCCTGGAGGCGTTTCTGCCTCTGCCTGTCCATGTTTCGGCTCAGCAGGTTGGTGACGGTCATGCGTGGCCCAGCCAGCTCAAAGTGGTAGCCCAGCTTCAGAAGCGTGGTGTTCTCCTTCAGGAGCTTGGCAATCTCCATCTCTGTTTTTCCCCCACAGATGTGCCGCTGGTTGTGGAAACGTAGCTCTGTCAGCGTGTCGTTCTGCAACAGTGCCCGGAAAATGGCAAGGATACCCTTGCCCGTGATGTGGTTGGAGTCCAAATTGATGCTTGTCAGCACCTTGTTGGACTTGAGCATAATGGCAATGGCAAAGGCCACATGGTCATCAGCACGGGTGTTAGCCAGGGCAAACACCTTGACCACAGTGTTGAACTCCAGGGCCTCGGTGAAGCGCACCAGGGTCTCATTGTTGATACAGTCGGAATTGTTCACATTGACCTCGGTCACCTCAGCATCGTTGTTCTTCACCTTCTCGATGAGCTCATCAAAGATGCTGGAGGCTTCATCATCCTTGGCTTGATTGGTGGAGCTGCTGGAGGAGGGCTTGAAAGGGCTGCTCCCGGCTCCTGACTTGGCCTCCTGTTTCTCCTCCGCCTCTTCTGCCTTTTCTGTTTCTGCCTGGGATTTATCCTTTTCATCTGCCTTGGATTTTTTCACAGCTGAAACCTTTTCCTCTTCTTTTTTATCATTTTCTTTCTTACCTTCCCCTCTTATGTCTTTTTCTGCCTGTTTCTTTGATTCTGAACTCTTCTCCTCCTTTTTGTCCTTCCCTGTGTCCTTTGATGCTGAATCCTTTTCTTCTTGCTTTTTTTCCTTCTCTGTCTCCTCCTTTGCTGCTGAGACCTTCTCTTCTTCCTTTTTATCCTTCCCTGCACCCTTCTTTTTAAAATATGAGCCATTCTCTTCCTCCTTTTTACCTTTCCCTGCATCCTTCTTCAATTCTGAGCTCTTCTCTTCCTCCTTTTTATCCTTCCTTGTGTCCTCCCTCAACACTGAACCCTTCTCTTCCTCCATCTTGTCCTTCCCCATCAGCTTTTTCTCCATGGCCTTGACTTTATAGTTCATAGCTTTATTCTCTTTGGTCTTGGTCTCAGTCTCAGCTTTACCTTTCAGGTCTGTTTTCTGAACACTTTCTTCATTTTTAGAGTCTTTCCCCACATTAGTATCTCGTTTTTGGGTCAGATCTTTGGAAAGAGATTCCTTTCCTTTTTCTTCTTGATTTTTGTCTCCCTTATTCTTGCTCAGCCTGCTTTCCTAGGGAGAGAAAAACACCTGGAAATTACAGAAACAGGTACCTCTGACCTACAGAATGGTCACCCCAGACTTACTGTCACTGACCTCTGTCACATGGGAATGTCCTGCAGCCTGTGGCTGGCCTTTGGAAGAGGAATGTTTGACCCAGCTGAGGTCCCAGCTCCAGGGAAGGGTTCAGCATCTGAGTGCCTTGGATGTAGGCAGACCCTGCAGGACTCAGTGTGATGAGGTCCTGCTGCAGCTGTCCAAGGCAGCTCTGCTCTCCTTCTGCCTCCAGCCCCCTCCCAAAGGGATCTGGAGGTCTGCAGGATACCGTTCCTAACAGGCCATAAGCTAACAAGCTGTAGAAGGCACCTTCTTTCATACCCCCTGTAAGTTATAATTTTTTAATCATTTTTCTAACTAGGGACATCTCCCTCTGAGCCCCAAGTGCTTTCCCACCTTTCCTAAATAGTTTCCAGCTGGATGCTTGATGGCTTTTCAGTCTGTAGCCCAACACTCTCCACACTGTCCTGGATTTGTGTGCAAGCAGGGGAGTGCCCTCAGCAGTGTCCCCAGTGACACTGCTGACCCAACAGTCACTCCAACCCTGGGCTTTGCAAAACCATTCTCCTTTCAACAGCAGTTTGCACTTTTGAGCAGAAAACCGAGGAAATGGGAGCATGGTATTTATTGCTTTCTAATGCATGAGGTTCTCCCAGCACATCTGCTCCCCGTGTCCAGAGACATCATAAGAGGGAAAGGCTTGGAGAGTCTGGGAGAAGGTCAGAAGGAAGTTTTGGTCATTTTTACAAGCAGCTGACCCTTGCCCTTGTTACAGCCTGTCCTGGGCGTTGCTGCTGGCCACAGCCAGCTCCAGCAGCTTGGGGAGACAGCCAATGCCTTGTTGCAGCCTTCAACCAAGGCTGAGGGGCTAGGAGGGTTCTCCATCAGCATTGGCACAACCTTTGATATGGTTCCCATCCTTCTCTCTAAACTGCCAGAGAGCAGAGTTAGGTGGGATATTGAGAAAAAATTCCTCCCTGTAAGGGTAGTGAGGCCCTGGCACAGGGTGCCCAGAGAAGATGTGGCTGCCCCGTCCATGAAAGTGTCCTAAGCTAGGTTGGATGGGGCTTGGCGCAACCTGGGATAGTGAAAGGTGTCCCTGTCTATGACAGGAGGTGGAATGGGATGAGCTTTAAGGTTCCTTCCAACCGAAACTAGTCTGGGACTCCATGACATGAAACACATCCTTTCCCAAGGGAGAGGAGCCAATGCTTCAGGTGGCTGAAGGCAGATGAACTTGACACTGGGACCAAGTTTGCTGCACAGTGGAGGATCGTACCATAAATTTCACATCAAGGTTTGGCAATTTAAATGCCCTTCTCCCTCCTCCATGGCTAGGGAACACACAGGTCTTCACCATTAGCCTGGTCCATCATCTTTCCTGAGGGGATTTTAGGACTCCAGGAAAAGGAGGAAGGAACATGCCTCTGGGAGGTGCAGCTGTGATGCCTTTACAATCTCCCTGGACCCTCACATGATTAGGACAGCACTGTGGCTTCATCCATTGCCTGAAACCCCCAAATCTGGATCCTGACACCCCAGTCTGTAGCCAGGCTGGTCTCCTCCTCTTCATCCCAGGGCTCCACGGTGTCCATGCTGGGGCAGCATGAGGCTGAGCTTTCCCCATGCACAGTACTGGCAGCCCTCAGGGCCAGATTTTTGTGGAAAGAACTGGCTGTGCATGGGCAGCCCTGGGGACTGTTTGTACCTGGTGTATAAACAGATGCCATTGGGGATGAGAGAGCTGTTTATTTAGTTAAGAGATTTCTTGGCTCCCTGGTGCAAGGTTGAAGAGGAACAGGAAGGCTCATGCCAGATCCCTACAGAGCCTGGCCTGAAGTTCACACAGGCCCCACTGCTGCCACCCCAGGGACCAGGGATGGGGCTCCCAGAGGTGTCCTGGGTGCTGCAGGGGGCAGGTGATGCCACCTCCTCTGGCACTGAGCCGGGGGTCCTTCTCACCAAGCTGTGGCCTGTTCCTAGGACCAAGATGGTATACTGATGCTCAGTGACATCCTGAAGCACCTTGGTGGAGGAAGAGCCCTGGCAGGAGGACTGTGGGATGAGGACACTGGTGTTCCCCTGCCAGTGCCCAATAGGGCCTCTCCAAGGTGTTTGGTAGTGCCCAGGTTGAAGGTTCCTGTGAGAAGGGACATTTATCCTCCTAAGGGTTCTGTGACCTTTTGGTGACCACAGGCTGAGCACCCCTTGAGTCAGAGCCAGCAGCCTCATCTCCACACCAACTGCTCCAAAAATCTTTCTTTTTCCCAGCCCAACCTCACCCAGCCTAACACTGGGGAGCTCTGAGTCTCCCCTGAGCACCCTGGGCACATGCAAGACCAAGAAGAGCAAAGGCTTTGGCCAGGGATGAGCAGATTTTGGAGAAAGGGAGAAAAACCCTGGTGAGAATGACCAGCAACCTCTTCCATGCTTGGAGAAGGAGATGGTTTACTCGAAGCAAATGAAACTAGAGGAAAATTAAATCCATGGTAAATCCCTGCTTGGGAAAGCTGCTGCAGCACATGCTGGAAATGTCCTGTTATCTGGTTAAAGCTTCCATCCATGGATGTGTGTCCATGTGCTGTGATGTGGGGCAGGTTTGGGGGAGGAGAGACCTGGAGCCAGAGAATAGGACGTGGGAAAAGAGATGGGGGAAAAGGAATCAGGAGAAAGGGAGCTGGGAGAAGTCAGGGAAAAGAAGCTGGGGCAAAAGGAGCCTGCTGTGGCCCCAGGTATAGGAACAAGGGAACGCAACAGATATGCAGTGACCATCATGGGTTTCTGCCACTGTGGGTAGCGCTTGTGGGATCATCTGCATCCAGCAAATTTGGAATGCATCAGAAGAATCTCATCTAAGAGCTGCAGGTTACTGGAAGAAGTGCTGGATGGTTGCAGGGGGTGAGAGGGATTCAAACTGCTTCATCTCCTGCAGAGTTGCCTTGGGAGAGCCCTTGGCAAGTGCCCAGCTCCAGTGGCAGCAGAGGGGGAGGAATCAGGAGGAAAAATGTTCAGGCAAGAAACCACATCTGTGTTTCTAAAACCAAGGGTCACTGTGGCCCATCTCCATCCCTTGCTGGAGCCTGGGGACATCTCCAAAGCAGGTCTGCTCCATGCTCTGCCTGAAGCCACGTGTGTCCAGGAGGGAACATGTCCTTTCCCCTCCTGCTTTTCCACCATCTCTGGACTCTTGGTGTGTCCCACTGGCCCAGCTCATGCTGCAGGTGCCAGCCTCAGGTGTCACCAGCCCACCACTGGTGATAATGCCAAAGTCCTTACCTCCAGGCTGGAAGTGCAGCTGGAAGTGGAGATTGGTGGCAGAGCTGTGTGGCAGGGGTGGAGGATAGAAGAAAAGCAACACTCCCCTGCTCTGGAACCCTTGGCTCTCCTCACTGCCACCAGCACAGCTTCTCCTGCAGCCCAGGGCCAGCTGTCCCCTCTTCATGGCCATCCTGAGTTCTCACTTCTCTGCCCACTGGCATATTTACCTTAGGTACCTGGAAACCAGTGCTGCTACACCCCCTCAGGGTCATTTTCTCTGTCACAAGCACATTTATTAGGGGAATATTTTTACACGGCATGTCAAACCTTTAAAAATAAGCCTAATGAAAACAGCCTGGTAGTCAGTTGATTAATCACCAGTGTTTTGATGAACTGAAATGCCTTCCCGTTTCCTCTAAATAGACTAAAATGAGCATTGCCGTGGCTTGTTAGCATTTGTAACCCTCAAACCCACTCAGATGTTGCCTTAAAAGGCAAAGGAGACTGGGAACTTCTTGCCTGGAATCCAAGCACTCGCTCCAGCACTGAGCAAGGGATGGGGCTTGGGATAGAGCTGGGGAAGGGGAAAATGAATCTGGAGGCAGAATGAGGGTCTCACTTCCTGCCCCAAAAGCCCCACAGCTCATTTTGGGGTAGAAAAATGCTAGTTTAATGGTAGTTATTGATATGGCTGTTTGTTCAGCAGGCAAAATGTGGGCACAGTCATCCTGCTGTGCCCAGAGCAGATTTGCAAGGGAAAGGGGAGGGGTGGGGAGGGGGAAGTGTTACCCACAGATCCACAAATCCTGTACCCAAGGTGAGGGAAGGGCCACTTGGTGGCCCAGCAACTGCTGTTACATCAGTCCCTGGCAGAGGGGACATACGGAAATACATTTGCAGAAGTTTAGTCTTTGGAAGGGGCCAGCTTTCCTCAGCCTGCAGTTATTTTCAGAGGTATGTCCGGGAAGAATCTCTCATGGTCCCACCACAGCAGCCAAAGAACAAGAGGTGAGGATAGACTCTTGGGAGCATGAGCACCTCCGCGCTGGCTCCAGGAAGGAGTACCCTATGGGGGTTCAAGGAGGGCTTGGCTGAAAGGGGGAAGCCAGAAGGCCCCCAAGATCAGAAAGGCATGGAGCTTTTGGAGTGAGTCCAGAGGAGGCCATAGAGATGCTCTGAGGGTTGGAGCCTCTCTGATCTGGAGACAGACTGGGAGAGCTGGGAGTGTCCAGCCTGGAGAAGAGAAGGCTCTGAGGAGACCTTAGAGCCTCTTCCAGTGCCTAAAGGTGGTCCAAGAAAGCTGGAGAGATACTTGGGACAAGGGCCTGCAGAAAGGGACAAGGGGCAATGGCTTCCCACTGGCAAAGAGCAGGGTTAGATGGGATATTGGGAAGGAATTCCTCCCTGTGAGGATGGTGAGGCCCTGGAACAGGTGACCCAGAGAAGCTGTGACTGTCCAATCCATGGAAGTGCCAGGTTGGACAGGGCTTGGAGCAACCTGGGACAGTGGGAAGTGTCTGTGCCCATGGCAGGGCTGGAATGGGATGATCTTTAAGGTCCCTTCCCACCCAGACCACTCCATGATTCCAGAGTCCAGGAGGGTCCTCTGTGCAGGTGAGTGCCGGGGGGACGAGTCATGCTGGTCCCCATGGGAAAAGGGGCGTGTCAGCAAAAGATCTCAGGCCAAACCTGCACTTGCAGATCCTGTGAAAGTGGCTCCAGGAACAGTGAACTCAACTCAACTAGCAGCCATGACACTGGCTCAGTCTCTAATGTCACCTGCAGCTGTAGGGGCCTACGGAAGTTGAGTGTAGACATCATCCTGTGATGATATGAGAACCTCAGGAGCACAACAGGGAAGCCTGAGCCAGGATTGGGTCCGTCGCAATCACCCGTACTGCTGGGAAATTCAGGGTCAGCTCCAGGGTGGCTGATGGTAGTTTCTGCATGTGCACTGGAGCCCACCACAACCCTTCTGTGGCGACCCACTGCCTCCCTCCTTTTCAGCAGCTCTCTTGGCAGGGCCATGCTGGCTGTCTGGCACGTGGATTTGGCCACCAACAAAGACTGTTCCCCTAGAACTGGTTCTTGCAAAGCAACTGCAACCCCTCTAGAACTGAAGACTTAGGAATAACACCAGGTCAACGGGTTTTTCCTCTCTCCTAGCTTGTACTGGGATAATAAATTCCTCCTTCAGCCTATGGGACGTTTTCCAGTTCATCTCTTGGAATGGCATGGCTTAGACAACACCAGCACAACTCCATTGGTTCCACACAAATCCTGAATAGCTTTTGGAGGTGGAAAAATGGGGAAGTGGGGAAGCCCAGGGATGAGGGGAGACCTCTGAGACACAGATAGACAATTCACCAAAATCTCTTGGTCAGCTGCGGGCATCCCAGACCAGACGGGTGAGGGAAGGAAACTGGGTTGAGTTACTTGAAGGAGCAGGTTTAGGGATAATTATGAATCCATGATTAAGAAGGCAATCTGCTTTCACTGCCTGAAGGTCTGTCTTACACAAGCTGCCAAGCCCTATAAAGTCTCCAGAGCCACCACAAGACTCTGGAATTCAATCCACAGCTCTAACTTTGGGCATCACCCTCTGGAGACACCTGCTTACCTGCCAGACTCTGAAGACCTCCATGTTCCCTCTGTCCCACCCACCTATCTCAAATCCCAGCCAGAGTCCATGAGTGAGTCACCAGCATCCCTCCACCCCTCAGTGTAACCCTGGGGCTGAGGAGGCTGAGCACGAGCCCTGTGAGAGCTCCCTGGTGACAGGGATATCCTCTGAGACTGTCCCACTGCACAGAGAGGCCATTGAGGTGGCTGGGAGCAAAGTCAGGGGGTTACATGATGTTTGATGTTCCTGGTACTTAGGTACCTGCTCCTAGAGGAGATTGCTAGAGTCAAGCCAAAACACAACAAGCTGCCCAAGCTCTTTTCTTCCATTTCTCAGCCAGTTTTGAGTAACCTACGGGCAACTCAGAGCCAAGGACATTCCTGGAAAGAATACTGTGTCCTTGGCTGAGTCCTGGGAGCTGCTGAACCTGGATTGCCAGAGACCTTTAGCACACCGAGCACACCTGTTCTGTGTGCTAAAGCCCAGAGAGATGTAAGCAACTCCCTGCCCAGTCCCACCTCACATATTATCCTGTCACTTTAATGAGGAACTCAGGTTTTCCCCTTCCCTTCTGCCCAGATCTCTCTGACCCCAAATATCACTGTGTCTTTTCATATCTCAGGCCAGTGTTTTTAAAAAGTCCTCTTCCTGAGATGCAGAGCTGTTCTCCAGAGACTGGGCAGTTTCTGGCCCTGATTTTTCCTCTTTTTAATTCCTGAATTAAGGCTGATGAATGTTTTAACTTGGCTTACTTTAACAAAAGAGCTCCAGCCCTTCCATGGAGACATACAGCCATTTTCCAGAAAGTTGTAAAGCCACTGAATACTCTGCAAATGGAAACCTTTTCTCCTCTAACACAATCAGATTTTAGAAGTCCAGGTTTTTCTCTTCTATTTCCTATATTCCCAGCCCTTCTCCTGGCACTGCCATGGCTGAACTGGATATTCCCAAGACGAGCCCTCCTTCCTGGCTGTAGGAGACAGGGATTAAAAACTGCAGGGAATGCCAGTGATTAACACTACCAGCACCTCTGGGATGGATTTCTGCCCAGTGCACTTTGTGGGAAGCCCACAAAAAGCATTCATCGGGTTTTTAGGAACAGGAGAATTGCAATTCAGCCCTAGCGAGTCTTAATCCTATCTCCATCCTCTGTGTCATAAGGGCTCAATGCTCAAGGAGCAGGACACTGCTCCCAGCCTCCTGGAAACACAGGGACACACCTCCAGGCCCCTGCTGGTGCAGGTATCCAATGGATCCCATTCAGTAGCCCATGGGACCATCACAGATACCCCTTGGCAGTGGGCACCTGGTGGTGGAAGATGATTCCAGGTCCTTGAAGCAGGTGAGATGAGCCAAGCTCCAGGTGCCTACCTGGAAAATCAAACCAGTTTTGCTGGTCATTGGTTTGCTCGTCATTCCCATAAATAGTCTGTGTGAAACAGGAGCACCAGCTTCTCAGGCTCTGGCATCACATGGGAGTTGCATCCCAGGACAGAGCACTCAGTGGGCTTAGAGCCGGGCATGCCAGGGGTCACCATCTCTGGTTCTTGGGAACTAGGGAATTCCCTTTAAGGAAGCAAATAGGAAATCACTCTCCTTGACAGAGGCTGCCATAGCAGGTGCTCATTCCCATGCCAGGCATGTCCAACATATGCCATGGTGCCCCCCATCAGGAGGAGGGACCCCTTGGAGCCCTCAGCAGCATGCAGCATAAATCCTGACCCAAATACTATGTGTAAGCCCTGTTGGCCCTTACATGGTCAACAGGCTGCACAGGACACTTCTAAGACCTGGGCTGGTGCCTCTCCAGTTGTGTTTCTGGAAATCACTGAATAAGGGGTTCAGTATGGTTGGAAAAGCCCTCTAAGATCATCAAGTCCAACCATTCCCCCAGCACTGACATTCACCACTAACCCATGTCCACAAAAGCCACATCCACACACCTCTTAAAACTCTCCAGGGATCATGAGTCCACCTCTGCCCTGGACAGCCTACGCCAGTGCTTAACAGTCCTTTCCATGCAGGAAATTTTCCCCAATATCCAACCTGAATCTCACCTGGCACAGTTTGAGACTTTTCCTCTTGTCCTGCCCATTGCTCCCTGCAAGCAGGGCCTGATCCCCACCTGGCTGCCTCCTCTTGTCAGAGAGTTGTGGAGTGTGAGAAAGTCCCCCCTGGGTCTCCTCTTCTCCAGACTGAGTCCCCCCAGCTCCTTCAGCCACTCCTGGAACTTCAGACTCTTCCTCAGCTCTGTTCCCTTCTCTGCATATGCTTCAGCCCCTCAATGACTTTCTTGTCAGGATTGAAGGTGTCACACCAGTAGTGCCAGCACAGGGGATGGGCGCTGCCATGGTCCTGCTGCCACACCATGGCTTGGACAGGCTCTTGTTGTTTCCACAGCTCAAATGCCTTTCTGTTTTCACCTCTGTTTGCTCTACATTCTGGGCAGAGGAAGGGGCAGAGCAGGACTCTTGACCCTCCACAGTCTGTCTCTCACCATCCTGCCAGCCACAGCTTGACTTCAAAACATGCACCCTGACACTGAGATCCTCTTGCTCCATCCTGCCATGATTCCCACACAGCAAAGGGTGGGATGGAGCAATATGACCAGTTAATCCCAGCATCCTGCTGGGAGCTGAGTCACTGAAATGGTTTTAGCACACAAGTGATGTCATAGTGCTGCGAAAGAGAGGGACACATAATGGACCTAGCTCTTCTCCTCCTCCATGTCTATTTATCAGCTCAACATAAACACGTATTAAACCTCCTGGGCAGCTCAGCCCATATAACCTAAACACTCCAAACACTTCCATGGATTTGTCTGCATCTTCCAAGCCTGAGAGAACTAGAAAGGAAGGCAGGACTTTTTACAAGACCTTCCCAAGGTCCAAGATCTTATGAAAAGAAATCCTTCTCCATGGCAGTAAGACCTGCTTTCCTCTGGAACTGGCATCCTTCAGATATGCAGAATTTGGATTAAATAAACCTTCTGAGCTCACGGTTTTTCCCTCTGCATCCAAACCAGGCCATAAGGAGCCTGTTCAGCCTTCAGGAGGAGAGCCTGGGGACATGGAAACATTCCCAGGAGCCTGCAGGAATAGGGATGCATGGACCTGGAACAGAAGGAGATCTTGCCTGCAGCGGAATGCAGTTAGGGAGTGGGATATCTGAGAGGAAGCAAAAGGTGCTGGAAGATACCAACCCAGCTTCTCCTGTGGGAAGAGGCTTCAGCCTTCAAGAGACAAAAATACAGGGACCATCTGCTCTGTGCACACCTGGCTCTGGCTGTGCCAAACTGCCCTAGCATCCAGCATCCTCTATTCAGTCTCCTCCAGGAAGCTGGTCCCTGTGCTTCAGTGGAAAGAGACACTCACGACATGAGTATCTTCACTAAAAATTGGGTTTACGGCCCTGGAATGACTCCCCTCTGCTCCCTCATGCAACTTCCCTGCACTTCCCAGCCATCCATGCTTGAAGGTGCATGAAATGAAATCAAAACAAGCCCTGTTGGGAGGCAGGACTGGGAACTCTGATGGGATCAGGACATCCAGGTGTACTCCCCTTACAGGTGAGCTTCAAAGAGTGTTTGGACAACTCTCTGAGGCACACGGTGGGTGGGATTTTGGGGTTGTCCTGTGCAGGGCTAAGAGCTGGACTCAGAGATCCTTGTGGGGCCCTTCTAACTCAGGATATTCCATGGTTCTGTGAGCTGAGGGAAGGAGGCTCCGTCCATTCCCAGGGAAGATGGTGATGCTAGAGACGGGAATGCACAAGGAGGGACTGCCTCTGCCATCAGGTGCTTGGTGTTTTGGGAGCCACCAGGGCACTGTAATGAGGCCAGGTGAGAATCCAAGGAAAGCCAAGAACAGCTGCAGGTGGATTTTGTGGAATGCTTTGGAAAGTAAAACTTCCTGTTGTGGACTTGGCAACTGCTAAGAAGGACACATCCACCAAAGCACCAGTCCATGGCATGTGAGGTTCACACGGACATCCTTCCCATGGAAAAGTTCTTCTCATCTAGGTCCCATCTGGCAGAGGTTCCCTGAGAATGTTTAGGGCTGACCAAATGGCAGTAGAAAAGATCATGGAATTATAGAATGGTTATACTTCAAAGGGACCTTAAAGATCATTCCTTTAAAGACCATCATGGAAGAGACCCCGCCATGGATGCGGTGTTCTCAGGGAGAGTATAACTGTGCTCTCTGCACAGACATGTGGTTTTTATAGATGTCATCAGCAACAGAGGAACTGGACCAGCTCCCACAGACCCCATCTCCTCACACAGCTCAGCTCTCAAAAAACCCATCCTGTAGGGACAGCTTCACAGAGCCCCTGTGCCCTGCCACATGCAGCTTTTCCTTTTCTGGACAGAAATACCAGGCATGATACAATGATTTCAAGTGACAGCAAGTCAGTAATTCATGGAATCCCAGACTGGTCTGGGTGGAAAGGGACCTTAAAGATCAACCTGTTTCACTCTCTACCACAGGCAGGGACACCTTCCACTATCCCCACATTGCTCCAAGACCTGTCCAACCTGGCCTTGAACACTTTGAAGGATGGGGCAGCCACAGTTTCTCTGGCTCTGTGCCACAGCCTCACCACCCTCCCAGGAAAGAATGTCTTCCCAATATCCCATCTAACCCTGCCCTCTGGCAGTTTAATACCACAGCACCAAGTTCACAGCATGTTTCTAACTGGAATTTCTCTCATTATGTCTTTGCCTGTGACAGTAAAGAGCCAACATTCAATATTCATTTAGTTCCAGCTCTTGAGATACATGGACCTTGTTAAGTACATCCAGGGAGGGGCACTGGCCCAAGCCCCCCCTGACATGGGTTATACTTCCACTCATTAGCAAGACAAAATTAAGATTAATTTATTACTGCATCACCAAGATGGGAATTTGCCTGCCCAGTGTGGAAAGGCTGGGGCAAAGCTCACGTTTATTTTGGGGTGTTTATAATCTGCTTCCTAGTTACCCAAGTTTGCCCTTTTCATCACTAAGAAGATGTGTTATTGTGTAGTTAACAGTATTTCTAAATATACCCACTTCTCCCAATATTTAGGTGGAAATGAAGGTGCCTGGAGCCAGTCCAAGAATGGGGCAATGACTGCAAGAACAGTGAGATGGGCAGAAATGAAACCTTTCCCTTCAAATGTCTTATTTTGCACTTTGGAGGAATTCCTGCACATCCCAGCTAACACACAATGTCCCACACTAGATATTCCCATCAGGAGGCATGGAAGAACAGCAGGGAGGACATAAAAAGGACGTAAAACTTCAGAAGCAAGTCCAGAGGAGGCCACAGAGATGCTCTGAGGGCTGGAGCTCCTCTGTTCTGGAGACAGACTGGGAGAGCTGGGGGTGTTCAGCCTGGAGAAGAGAAGGCTCCAAGGAGACCTTAGAGCCTCTTCCAGTGCCTAAAGTGGCTCCAAGAAAGCTGGAGAGAGACTTAGGACAAGGGCCTGGAGTGACAGGCAGAACAAGGGGGAATGACTTCCCACTGCAGGAGGACAGGGTTAGATGGGATAGTGGAAGAAATTGTTCCCTGTGAGGGTGATGATCCCTTGCACAGGTTGCCCAGAGACCCTGTGACTGCTCCATACCTGGAAGTATCCAAGGCCAGGTTGGACAGGACTTGCAGCAAACCTGGGATAGCGGAAGGTGCTCCTGCCCATGGCAGGGCTGGAATGGGATGATCTTTAAGGTCCCTTCCCACCCAAACCATTTCATAATTCCATGAACTACGGACAGACAAACTGTAGTTCAAGGACAAGAATCTGCCCTCCTGTCCCTCCCTGCTGAAGCGACATCACAGACACAGTGCCTGGTATTCCTAATTTAAGGTATCAAGAGAAACCTTTGCAAGCCAGAAGCAGATGTGTGATCGGGGCAGGGGGTGGGAACGAGGGGAGAAGCACAGGCACAAGGTCAGGAAAGGAATGGGAGGTAATTCCAGTGGGAATTACCTGTGAACATCTGGAAGATTTTATCCTGTGTCTGTGATGTCTCTTCAGGGGATCTCCTTGGAGCCTTCTCTTCTCCAGGCTGGACACCCCCAGCTCTCCCAGTCTGTCTCTAGATCAGAGGAGTTCCAGCCTTCAGAGCATCTCTGTGACCTCCTCTGGATTTGCTTCAGCATACAGGGAGCTGTTGATGGAGAGGGGCTGGGATGGACATGCATTGGGCGATGTCTGCACACCTTGGGGGACTGCCAACCCTGTGGGAGTGTAGCTACCATGCCTGTGTTGTCTGGCACAACATGAAATCTGCTGACACATGAGAGGGATTTGTCATCGGAGACCTCAGAGCTCTGAGCAGCTGAGGGAGAGCTCAGCACCTGCCTGGGGTGCTCTGGGTGGCTCCATGTTCTCATTCCGTCTTGCAGCAAAACATAGCCCTGGGGCTTCCTTGGACAGAGGGGACCATTGGCTTTCTTCCCTGTTTTTTGTGACTGTTCTTGTGGTCTGATCATCCCATCCCATGCCATCCCATCCTCGAGCCCCATGGCATAGCACAGCCCTACTCCACCATCAGCATGATCTGATGTGCCAGCACTGCAAGCTGGCATTTTCTAGGTGCTAATCCCACATCCTAACAATGGCAGGGAGGAAGGGGTGTGGGATATATTTTTTCCTTGACCTCCAGGGACTGAAATAGAAGAAAAAAGTCAGTTCTACCCTATCCAGTTACTGCAATGCAATCAAACTGGGCCACTTTCACTGACAAACTTGACCTGTGGCAAATTTGCTTTGTCTTCCATGGCCTGAAGCTCCTGATCTCAGAGAGCAGCAGGAGGTTTTCCAGGACCCCCATGCTGTGCTCACCTCCAGCCAGAACTCTACACCCTCTCCCAGGTGTCTCTCCTCCCTGGGCCATTCCTTTCCACATCCCAAGTCCTCTCTCACTGCACACACACTCTCAGGCATTTCCAAACAACATTATGTTTAACCAGGCAATTTCCCAGGTACCCTTTTAACAAAACTCACAAATTTCCTCCCTTTCTTCTGGTCATGGACACTTCCCTATGCCAGCTCCCAGTCAACCCCTCATGTTCCAACAGTTAATACAACACAAGCGATGAAACAGCAACACAAGTGATGTCAAACCCACCTCTTGGGATCACCTGCAAAACAGTGGTCACTGGCATGACTGATCCCACATAACAGCATTTACTCCTCCAGGCAGGTTTATCCTGCAGCACCTGCACTTCCCCACCACAGGGAAATTTTCCGTTGGTGAGGAAATCAAGGCAGAGCCCTTGTGGTGAGGGGCACACAGTGCTCACTGTCCCCCAGCCCATGCCAAGCACCACATATAGAAGGTGAAAGCTGTTCCTTATCCTCAGAGCCAGAGGGAGCTCACAGGCTGCCCAGGACAGGGATGGTGAGGAACAATTTAACCCCTTGTTCAGCTCTCCAAAATCAACCCTCAGTTATTTCTCCTATAGGTGCAATTTTCATTCCCACTCCTCCCAATATTTAGAAGAGAATAAGGGTGCCTAGGCCACAGTCAGGAGAGGAGCCTCCTAAATGAACTCCATAAATATCCAGAAAAAGAAATTTCCAAGTGCTCTGGGATAGTTACAGATTGATTACCCAGCTGGACGACCCAGGGTACAGCTGGGTCACCTGGAATAGATCTGGAATCAGAGCCAGAGCAGAGGGGTAGCCACATAATACTTTGGCTCTGTTTGTGCTGCCAACACTCCCCAGCCCTGCCCAGGCACAGCAGATGCGAATCCTGCCTGTGACACGAAACCAGACCGTGACCACATTGATCAACTGCTGAAGAGTCACTGTCTTTCACTTTCTGGCTCAGTCTGCCATGAAAAACTAGGGAAACCAGATACTTCCCAGGCTTCCACGCACAAAGCACATACCTAGTATTCTTAGTGCTGAAGTTAATAAATGCTACAGAAATGTAGGACTGGCTCCCAGTAAGGCACAATACAAAAAGAGGAGAAGGACTGACATGAAGCTCTTGAGCTCCAAGCTAACCCTTAAAGGATTTGCCAGGTGCAGAGAGGGAGATAAATATACCCAAATCGAAGTAAAAGAAGGAATTTTAAGTGAACAATAAATACATAACAAATGGCATGGGGTAAAACCTGCTTCTTGATGTGATTTCCGCAAAGCAGCAAACATTTTTTATTCCACAAGAGTCAGAGACTGTTTAATCTTTTGCATAAGAAGAACTGAAAGGATCAAGAGTCCAGAGATCTCCGAAGGAGGAGAAAAAAGAAAAAACGCAGCTCGTGGGATCGCTGGCACTGCACCGTCCCCTCCAGCAGTCTCCTGGGAATCCCAGCTCCGCTCCCAGCCCTGCCCAGGGATGTTAGAGCAGGGGCAGGGAGAAAATCCCTGGCACCAGCACAGGTTTTGGCTTTGCTATTAACATCAGGGACACCCTGTTCCCTCCCGGAGTGTCTGGACCAGCTTCCTGGTCTCTCCGGGACAGCTATTCCTCAACAAGCGAACGCCTTTCTCGGGTTTTGTGTTTTCCTTCTCGTCCCTCACTCAGCCCGGGGGGGGGGTGTGCGGCGGGAGGGGTGCGGGGGTGAATGGAGGTGTTTGAGGTGTGTTCCCACCTTTCCCGCAGCAGTAGGGGGATGTGACTTACGTCTGTCGAGTGTTCCCGCTGCAGGAGCCTCCTGGTGTCCTTGTCGTGGTGGTTGAACGCCGTGTCACAGTTTTGTGGGCCAGGTGAGGAGTTTTCTGATTGGTTTGTCTGACTGCGTTCCACAGGGATGCTCCCGTCAGTATCCACGACATCCAGCTCCTTTTCCAGCTCCTCCATCTCCTCTGGAGACAAAGTAGACAATAAATTGTCTATATCTGGATCTTCACTAACTTGTCGCCGGTATTTGGCCACTTTGGACATCTTGGCTCGCTGGCGAGACACGGTGGCGGTTGTGTGGTACCCAAAGTAGGAGAAAAAAAAGAAGCCGAAGCTCCAACGCTGCTTCCCGAGCGGCAGCAGGTGCTGAAGTGTTAAATCTCAGCAGCTCTCCAGCCTGGATACGGTGGTTATCCAGAGGGGACACCCCTCGGTCCAAGAGCTGGCCAATAACAGGATCCAGTAGCGGTTCGGCCGCTGGGAAGCCAATGGAGCCCGCCGGGAGGCGGGGAATGGTGCTATCAGAGGAGCCTGAAACCCGAGGACATTCCAGGGAACCATGCAGAGCTACATGACCAAATTTAGTCCGAAGCATTTCGCCTTTTAAAGGCAATGGGCCAACCCAGTGAGAAAACAGGGAAAAATGCAGGCCGGGGATGGGGGGTGGAGGAGGCAGCCCCAGCCTGTGCCATGGGGGCTGGGGGTCTACCAAAGTGGGCAGCATGGGTACGAAGGGATGGGGGAGCCTCTGCTGTGACAGTGACAGCTCTTGGCTAAAATCGGGAAGGAAGCACCCACTTCAGAGGAAGTTTTCCTCTTTATCCCGCTGCAGTGTGGGATCGGTTCCGTTAGCCGACGTGCTCAGCCCCTCGGGAAAGAGCTGGAGGTGGTGATGTTGAGGCAGACTGGTTCCATCGGAGAGATGGAGGCAGCGGGTAGCGAATGCTCCCAGCTCTGCAGACCTGATCCTCTGGGGATTCTCAGACCTCCTACCGACCCTCAGACCCCAGGGGCTGTTCCTGCAGCTGCTCTTCCTCACACATTCCCACTTCTCCTTGCCAAGCCCCAAAGACATCCCTTGTTCTGCACAGATGGGAATCCTGAGTTTCCCCTGCTCCTGGTCCAGGCAGTGCCCTAAGCCTGGGCTTTGGCTGGCAGCACCAACTTTCTATTATCCTAATCCATATAGAAGCTCTACTGGCACATGGGAGTTCTCCCACAGGGAAATGAGACAGGCTTTTCTCTCCAAGTTTCCGTGCAGCTTTACCCCATGTCCAGCATTTTATACCCATTTGCTATCCTGCCAGCTTCATCCTGGTTTTCTTCATCCTTCTAATATTTACTGCCTGCTCCCAGATCTCTCTCTGCTTACCCAAGCAAGGAGCCCTTTGGTGTTTTTTTTGACAAAACAAGGTACCCTAGGATTTTCCTCAGCCTAATCACCTCCTCCACCTGTATTCCTGGCCAGATCGCACCCTGCACACAGGCACCGGGTGCTCCAGGTGAGTCTCCTAGTGCCATGTGTAACAAACTAGACATTCCCCATCGTGACAGGAAAAGTACATTCTTGGTGCATTCCAGATTTTCCTTTATCTCCAGTACTGCAGTGCCCAGGTCCTACTCATATCCTTCCTATGATTCACCAGCACGACTGAGATTTTTTCTAGATTGTAGAAGAAACTGCTGTGTTTAGTTTCCAAGTGCACAAAATTAAACATTGCCATGGTAGATTCCATCACCATCACTTCAATTTCCCTGATCCTGCAACCCTGGTCTTGGTGCTCACTTGCACTGGTAGGGGCACAGCCATTCTTTTCCCCAGGTGGCCTCAGACACAGCATCATGGAATGGTTTGGGTTGGAAAGGACCTTAAAACTCACCATGTTCCACCCCCTGCCATGGCAGGGACACCTTCCACTGTCCCAGGTTGCTCCAAGCCTCATCCAACCTGGCCTTGGACACTTCCAGGGATCCAGGGGCAGCCACAGCTGCTCTGGGGAACATGTACCAAGGCCTCATCACCCTCACAGGGAACAGTTTCCTCCCACTGCCCCATCTAACCCTGCCCTCTGGCCGTGTGAAATCATTTCCCCTTGTCCTGTCACTCCAGTTCCTGATGAAAAGCTTTCTGTCTTCCTTGACTCTCCTTCCCCAGCACTGCCACAGCTGTGACAGTGCTGAGGGCAACAGAAACCACACTGAATTTAGCCTTCGGTGTCCATTTGGTGCCATCTTTGCCTGAAGAAGTCAAATGAATCTCTTGTTTGTTCCACCTTAATACAGCCCTGGATCTCTCTAAGGTCCTGTCTGGTCACTTTTCAGGATACAAGGCTGAAAGTGTTTTAACACTGTGTGTTGCGGAAGAGAAATTTGAGTTATAGACTCTGGAGGTGGAAGAAATTAACTGACAGGAGGGTGGACCTAGGTGGGTGTCAGGCCCTTCTCCCAGGGAACAAGAGACAGGACAAAAGGAAATGGTCTCAAGTTGCACCAGCAGAGGTTTAGCTTGGATATTGGGAAAAATTCTTCCCTGAAATGATTGCTCATTCCTGGCACAGGTGCCCAGGGCAGTGGTGGAGTACCCAGCCCTGGAGGCATTTACTGGGTTAGTGGTAGTTCCAGCGCAATAGTTGTATTTGATGATCTTAGAAGGCTTTTCCAACCTATACAAGTCCATAATGCTATCCAATAAACGTCCAACCCTCCAGTATTTCTACGGCATTGTTGTGCTCAGTCATCAAGTGCCTATAAGAGGTGAGCAACAAACTGGAAGCTCATTTCCCAACTGGAAAGCGCTCAACAAAAAGGTAGTGAGGAATCATATATTTGTGTCTGCTTCTTCTTGGAACAATCCAAGCGTTTCTGGGTGTGCCACCCCTGGCTCCAGGGACTGGACACGTAGACAACCCCAGGGATAATCTGCAATGCTAAGCCAGAGAAAGAATCCTTCAATTTAAAAGGGAGATCTGGAATTTTTGCTGTCTGCCTTTCCTTTGCAATAATTTGTTGCAAACCTTCCCATGTTGTGAATTGGTTTTCAATAGAATATAATCACTGTGAACACCTTGACAAAATCTCTATTTTGTCATTCCTGAACCTTGATTTTTGTGATGAGAAGTACCACACACCAAATTCCCTAGGAAGCTCTGAATGTGGCCTGGGAGACTCCAAGTTTCTCCTGAAGTATCACCAATCCTTTCCTGATCCAGGAGTCCACAACTGCTGTGCACTCCTCCCCTGCACTGCAGAGCCGGGCAGAGGTATCAAAGAGCATAATTTTGCGGGGAAATGTTCCTACATTAGCAGAAAATCTGGGAAAGAAGCAGGGGACACCGCAAACTTTGTCATGGTTTAGGGTGGATAGTCTCACTGTGATTTATCTTGGCCATCACACAGCTCTTTTTAATTGGGATATTGGCATAGTTCTGTTAGACCATATTCCACAGGGTTCTTGGGACTGTAGAAAGAAAACAGTAGAAAGAAATTTTGTGCTTTCACCCCAAAGTAAGAGGAGCTCTGGATATGTCTACACTGACTGGTCCTTCATGGGCTCCCAACAACTGGGACTGGGGATGTCTTTGGGGACCCTTGGGCCATGCTCTGGAGCTGGTTCCAGCCACCACAGTGTTGGATAGTGAAGTACAGAATCCCAGAACCCCAGAATTGTTTGGATTGGAAGGCACCTCTGGAGATCATTCAGATCTGACCCGCTTGCCCAGGTTGGGTCACCTGGTGACACAGGAACACTTCCAGGTGGGTTTGGAGTATCTCTAGAGAAGGAGACTTCACACCCTCCCTGGGTAGCTGTTCCGGTGCTCTGCCCTCCTCCACGCAAAGAAGTTCTTCCTCATGTTGAGGTGGAGCTTCTTGGGGTTTAGTTTATGGCCATTGTTTCTCATCCTGTCATTAGGCACCACTGAAAGAGTCTGGCACTATCCTCTGACATCCCTTGGAGATATTTGACTGGATTGATGGGATCCCCTCTCAGTGTCCTCTGGAGTAACCAGGCCCAGCTCCTGCAGTCTCTCCTCATCAGAGAGATGATCCAGGCCCTGTGTGGTTCAGAGCAGTGGGTGGTGTGGCTTTGCACAAAGGAGCTCCTGGCAGCTCTGAATTCATCAGTCCTGAATTTACCAGGATCCCATCTCCATTGGAAACAACACCTCAAGAGCACTAATGAGTATTTTCAAACCACTGGCTTTGAAGCACTACAACAAGCCATTAGAGAGGAGGGGCAGAGACAGAGACAGATTAAGCAGCTTTTCCAGGCATATTTACAAACTCTGGCAGAGATGAGAAATCTTTCTGTGCCCCCACCTCTCTCATCGCCATCTGGGACCATCCATCTGCCCTTTTTCTTCCCTATTAGCTGATAAAGGACAGCTGAACTTTGGATGGATTCCTCTTGCCTGTTTTCTTTCCCTTTCCTTCAGAGCCCACAGGAGGAGAGGTTGAAAACTGATAATTTTCTGTTCACTGAAGAGTGACATTTCCCTGCCTAGCCACAACAGGCAGTGTGTGTCTTGTGGCCAGTGAGAAAAATCCCTTCTCTCCCAAACTCAATGCATCTTTATCCAAAACCTCCTCTCCAGACACATGCTCACACAACAGCAAGAGTGCAGAAGATTACATATTTTGGGAAATGAACCAAATACTGGCTGTGGAGAAACTCAGAAATCCCAGAAAGCCCTTCGATATCTTCCTTGAGCCTGCCCAAGGGTGCCACCAGGTCTCTTGGGTGATGCTGAAGCTCCTGCACCTCATGGATTCACCATATTTCACTAGCTCTCCCACAGCTTGTGAAAGGTGGGACCAGAACGATCATTTGACCTGATTTAATTAACCTACCACTCATTAGGGGAAAGGATAAGGGCTACAGCAAAGAATTGCCACCCCAAGAAGGGTTGGACCAATCACAAAATAATGGAACTGTTGAGTTTGGAAAAGGCGTCTAAGTTCCCCCAGCGCTGCCAAGGCCACACTAATCCATGTCCCCAAGTGCCACATTCATACGTTTTTTAAAACCCTCCAGGAATGGTGATTACACCACTGCCCTGGGCAGCTGTGCCAGAGAAATTTTTCCAAGTATCCAAAGTGAACCTCCCCATACCCAGCTTAAGGCTGTTTGCTCTTGTCCTGTCCCTTGTTCCACAGCAGCAGAGCTGATGCCTGACACCTCCCTCCCCTCTCCGCCCCAGCTACACCCTCCTGTCAGGGAGTTTTGAAGAGTGAGCAGGCCCCCCTGAGCCTCCTTTTCTCCAGGCCGAGCCCCCCAGCTCCCTCAGCTGCTGCTGGTGCTGCAGCCCCTTCCCCAGCACCGTTCCCTTCCCTGGACACACTCCAGCCCCTCAATGTCCTTCCTGAACTGAGGGGCCCAGAACTGACCCCAGGATTGGAGGTGTTGCCTCACCACTGCCCTGCACAGGGAGATGAAGTCAGTGCCAGAGGACACAGGAGTGGGGAAAGCTGAGCCAGTGGCTGAGAGAGGCCAAGATTTCCTACTTTTCCCATCTCCCCTTCTTGGCCAAAGCAGAAGCCAGAATACCACCTCCCAGGAATCTCCAAAATTGCATGACTTTAAATGAGGCCAAACACATCTGTTCGTGAAACCCTAGGAATCTGTTAAAGCATCAAAACCCAACACAACAGGTGGAGCATTCTAGCTCCTTCATGGTGCTTCAGCCCATTACTTATTAAAACAATTAAGTCCTTGGTGAGCAACCTGTTTTGCATTCAGTTTTTGCTACCAAATGGTTTTCTGCCCTTACAGGAGAGCAGAGCATATACTGTTAAATCAGGAGTAGAAAAGAATAAACAATTTACAATTTAGAGTGGCTGCAAACCACTGGGTGCAGTAAGACTCCAGGGCAGAAAAGGAGGCTGAGCGGTGATCTTCTCGCTCTCCACAACTCCCTGACAGGAGGGTGGAGCTGTGTGGGGGTACAGCTCTGGTTCCAGGGAACAACTGATGGGACAAGAGGGAACACCCTCATCTTGTGGTGAGAGCTTTGCAAGCTGCCCAGGAATCTTCTGCCAGCACAGACACTGTTCTCTGGATTCCAGCTCTGCCTGACCACGGAACTGACCTGGTGATAGGGATGTCAAGTTCCAGGTCCCAGCTACATGCAGAACCACAGGAGCATCCTCTGGGACATGTGAGGTCAGCCCAACTCATGCAGCATGCATTCTGGCATGAGCCCAGAATGACATGGGCTTGGACCTTCATGTTCTAGGCCAGGTTGGACAGGCTTGGAGCAATCTGGTCTAGTGAAAGATATCCCTGCCCATGGCAGGGGGTGGAACGGGATGAGCTTTAAGGTCTCTTCAAACCCAAACCACTCCATGATTCCATGAAATTTGGAGAAGAGTGGTTTGTCCTTGGAGCAACTTGCACAGATACTGTTCCTAAAAAAGCTGGAGAGGGACTTTGGACAAAGGCCTGGAGTGACAGGACAAAGGGCTTCCCGCTGACAAAGGGTTAGATGGGGTATTGGAAAGGAATTCCTCTCCCTGTGAAGATGGTGAGGCTCTGGCCCAGGTTGCCCAGAGAAGCTCTGGCTGCCCTATGCCTGGAAATGTCCAGGGTCAGGTTGGACAGAGCTAGGGGCACCCTGGGTATGAAAAACAAGGTTCACTTTCTATGTAAATTTTAAGAAATAGTTTTAATAGAAAATAAGACAATTAAGAGATAGAAAAAAAAGCAAAGTACAATTGGCCTGGTGACTTGGCATTTAGCCAAGTCCACACCCTGCTATATCAGAGATATTCTTTAAATAGCCTTTCTATTGTATCAATCTGTTGCATATTCATGTTTTTCCATAAACTAGTGTCCATATTCTAGGAACTGTTTTGCATGGCCTCTCCTTGCGTCCACCTTTTTAGAGCATGCGTGTTTTTTGGCTGTATCTTCATTATCACTTCCAGTTTGGGTCTTGGTCCATACTTTCTTCAGATGGTAGATGCTGATAGTTGGTACATCAATAGCAGGGTCTTCTTTACATGTTCACTGGGTGTTATCCCGACCAAACAGACAGTTTAAGCATACTGTATCAACTACTACCACTATGCCTAATCTTCTTTACTAATAGCAGAAATAAAAACTTATATCCTTACCACAAAGTTATTAATCATATAGCACACATCTTACGAAAAGCCAACTTTATAATATGCATTTATAACACTGGGATAGTGGAAAGGGTCCTTGCTCATAGCGGGGCAATGGCAGTGGATGGAATTTAAGGTCCGTCTCGCTCAACGAAACTCTCACAGGGATTTCTCCCCTCACGGCTCGGCAACACCCCCACCACCACAGACCCTGTCAATCAGCGCCGGGGCGGGGGCGGGGCCGGGGCACACGCATGCGCAGACACGTCCCTACTCTGCGCCTCATCCCACCCTCCACTGCTATTGGCCGGCGACGGGCCACCGCAGCCAATCGCGCGCGGGAAGGTGGTGGGGCTGGGCAAGATGGAGGAGTACGCTCGCGAGCCCTGGTGAGGAGAGCGGACCGGAGTTAGGCCGGGGCCAGGGTCAGGGCCGGGGCCGGGGCCAGGGCCAGGGC
>VZDJ01000444.1:132308-270650 GCA_008694505.1 Cyanoderma ruficeps
CAGGGGAGCGGTGCGGGCGCGCCCCGGGACCGCTCCCCGGGACTGCTCCCCGTCGGGGGGGCGGGGTTGACCTTGGGGCCCCTGAGGGAGGTGGCGGAGGCCGTGCTGCGGGGCCCGCTCGAGGCCTGGGCAGCCAAACGCCGCCGCTACCGAGTCTCGCGGGGCCTCCCGGACCAGCGAGGGGCCGGCGGGGCCCCCGACCTGCACCGCTCATGCGCCTCCGGGGGCGGCGGGCGCTGCACTGACGGTCCCACGTTCGGTCCTTCAGCAGCTCCTTATTCGCAGCACTACCTCGGTCTCATCCTCAGCTTCCCTTCCAGCCTTCCCTTATACTTAATGCCTCCTGTCGGCCTCCCTATACTCAATTCCCCCTTATCCTCAGCTCCTCACGTTCCCGGTCCCTTCCTCACTCACAGGCTGCCCCCCTCCACTTCCTCATCCTCGGTCCTTTCGTCGTTGTCAGATCCATTTTCAATCCCGCCTCATTCTCAGCTTACCTCATGTCTCCCCACGTTGTACAGCCCCTCCAATCCTCAGTCCCCGTTCATCCTCAGCCACCATCTCAGTCCCCCCATCCTCAGGCATTCATCTCATCCAAAGCCCCCCTCACTCTCAGCCTCCCCCACGCCCCACTCAGCCTTTTCTTACCCTTAATTGTTTTTCAGTTCTCTCTCTCATCCTCAGTCTCCTCAATCCTCAGCCTCCCCCACCCCCTCCTCAGTCTTCTCTCACCCTTAATTCATCCTCAACCTCCCCTCAGCCCCCAAGTCCTCCCTCATCCTTCACCCCCCCAGGCTCCCCTCATATCCCAGTGGTGCTTTCCCTATCTCTCCCCTTTTCCATAAGCCTAGCCCAGCCCCCTGGCCCCTTCATGCCAACTGGCGGTGTCTGAATCCTGTCATGGTTCAGCACTGTCTTTGTAGATGGAGACAGCCATGTTGGTTGCAAGTCAAAGGTTGTGTTTGTAGTAATAAAATGAGTAAATGGAAGCTCAGGTGCAGTGTTAGTGAATCATGGGCAGAGTTTCTGAGCGTGGAAAGGGACTTGGGACAAAGGCCTGGAGTCACAGGCAGGACAGGGGGAATGTCTTCCCATCACCAGAGGACAGGGTTAGATGGGATAGAAAAAAATCTTCCCTGTGTGGTGAGGCCTTGGCCTAGGTTGCCCAGAGCAGCTGTGGCTGCCCCATCCCTGGCAGTGTCCCAGGCGAGGGTGGATGGGGCTTGGGGCAACCTGGGATAGTAGAAGGTGTCCCTGCCATGCAGGGGGTGGAATGGTTTGGGCTTTAAGGTCTTTTCCTGAGAGTCTGCTCACTTTTGCAGACAGAGATCTGCAATTGCTCATGAGGCTTTTCCTAAACTATGGAGGTTGTTCTGTTGACATGTGTTAAGTTTGTCCATAAACAACACCCTTGCCTTTTTACAGCATAAAGTCTGGGACATGAGCAAAGTAAATAGTATTTATTTGTAGATTGCTGTGAGCTCCAGGTAATCCCAGAATTACTGAGGTTGGTAAAGACCTCTCAGACCATCAAGTCCAACCTGTGACCCATTGTCAACTTGTGACCCCACCTTGTCAACCAGACCAGACCACTGAGTGCCACGTCCAGTCATTCCTTGAACACTTCCTGGGATGGGGATTCCACCAACTCCCTGGGCAGCCCCTTCCAATGCCTGACAGTCTTTTCTGTGGAAAAATTTCTCCTGATATCCTCCTGACCCTCCCTAGCCACAGCTTGAAGCTGTGTCCTTAATGGTGTGCAGTAGGGATGTTTTGCTGCCAAGCCATGTGGGTCTTCTGTTGGTGTCCCCCATTGTTCTGGCCCCTTTGCTGCTGGTCACCCTGTGGTCCCCGTGTTATCCAGCCCCCATGAGCTGCTATCCTGGGGTCAGGCTGGTTCCCTGTGAGCCATTGGCACAGAGAAAATGCCCCTTTGTTCATTTGAAGTCTGGTGGCATCTGATTCCAGTGGTTATCCAGCTGTCAGGAGAGCTGCAGGATGCTGTGGGTCTTGGAGGGAGGACTCACCCCTCTTGCAGGCAGCCAGAGCTGGTGTGTGGCTGTCCTGGAGCCCTGGGAAAAGTGAAGTCTTGCCCTCTTCTCATCTCTGAGCAATCTATAGTGCCATCAGGAGCAGGAACCTGACCTTATCCACGTGTCTTTTCCCTACAGCCAGTGCTCCCCTCAGAGTCCAAGAAACAATTAACAGTAATGTTATGCTTGTAGATAAGTACCAAATTAACAATGGAATAATCTCTTCTCTTCCAATTCTTTATGACGTCAAGCAGTGCTAGGACTGGGGGTATTTTGAGTCAGCTCTGAGGAAGTTTGAAGGAGCTGACACACAGGCTGGCTGTGCTGGGATCAAAGATGTTCTCTCATTTAAATGCTGCTCAGAAAAGCTTGGACAGTAGTTTAAAAGGAAAATTAGGAACCCCAAAGGTAATGGCTAATAAGGTTAAAGAGGGAAGTATTCTGTGATTCGGGTCTCATTAACAAGACTTCAGGAAAAAACAGCCATGATTTGTAGATTGAAATTCCTTGACTTTGTGGATAAGGGAAGCCCACTTTACATAATCCATTTAGGTTTCCAAAAAGCCTTTTAAGGGGATCACTCTTAGAGAGTTAACAAAGAGAGAGAGCTGAGATGTTTTATCAGGAGATAAAAATCTGCACAGGAGATGTGAGAATAAAACAACAAAAAATCCATAAAGAAAAAGATGTGAGTTGCTTTTCATCTTGGCATCTTGGACAAGAGTTTGCCTGGAACCTTTTCCTGATGCAGGAAAGAGTGGAAGGAAAATAAACTGTTGTATTATTGAATGCAGGGGTTGTAATGAAATAAGACCATGTGCAGGCAGGGCAGACAAACAGGAGGTGATGAAGGATAAAATACACCCCCCTGCTTCCTGAAGCCATGTGGGTTTGAGACCTGGATGTAGCCGTCACTGGAGACACTCAGTGGTGACACTGGGGTGGGGTCCTGGTGCCTTGGGAACAGCCCAGTGATCCAAGGTACAAAAGCAAAGCCAACATTGGCCTGTGCACACGGGAGTTCCCTTGGGCAGGGGGCAGGGCTGGCTGCACAGGAGGAGGTTTGGAAGTAGGTGGTGAACCTGAGGAGCCTGGGAGAACACTCCGGGAGAGACTGCAAATGAGAGATTCTTTCTTCAGGAAGAAAACACCTTGTGGCAAAGCCTGCAGGAAAGTGAGGAGGGTTTGTCACCCCTCAATAGAGGAGGTCTGTAAGGCAAGGAAATGGCAGGTCATGGATGGTGTCCTCATGTGCAGGAGCTGGAAGCTATAGGGGATCTTCAGGAACAGAAACATGACATCCGGAGTGAAATTGGAAGTGCTCATCAATGCTCCTGCCTGACAGAAACACTGACCTTGCCGTGGTGCTCAGATTCGTGACTTGCATGCTGTTGTAGGCTGATTTTTGCATTTTCTGATTATTGGCAGTGTAGGAGTTAAATCACCTGAGTGCTTGGCTGGAAGATCTTGATACAAAATGAAAGAAACCAAACAACTTTGTTATTTTATGCTCTGAAATTACCCACAGTGCGGACTGAAGTTAACGGCATCCTAAAGCTCACCTAATTTAGGAGCAAACCTAATTTGGTTTAGGGTTGCAAGGCTCCAGTTCTTGGCAGAGGTTCTGAACCCCAAATGAAGTCTGGCAGGTACTGACAGTCTGTGTTGCAGGAAGGGGCTTCTATGCAAGGTTTTCCTGGCTGCTCTGTGGTGTTGGAGCAGGAATTGTGGGTGCTAGACCTCTGAGGGGATCTCTGTTTTGTTTGAATGGACTTCAGAGATCCAGGATGCATCAGGAAAAACCTTTCCAGCTCAGCAAAGATGACTTTGAAGTCTCACTTAAATAAGGAGAACTGATGAAAAGGGTGAGTGATTCAAGAAAATGTGTTTTGTGCCAACTGGGTTCTGAGACTCATGGAATTTGCTGCCTCAGTTCTCTGTAGGTCAAGAGAAGAATGAGATCAGGGAATCTAAAGCTATTTACACTATGTAAGTAGGGCAGAGCTGGAATTCTGCAGGAATTTTCTGTGATGGAATTATGTCTCTGCCTTGTGTGAGGAGTTCAGGCATTTCTGTATATTTGGTACTTCCAGGAGACTCTGGCAAAGGTTGAGTTTGTTTTGCTGTAACATTCTTGGTTTTTTGTTGCTGCCTGCTCAGAGAGCTGGATGTGAACCAGTATAGCCACCAGGCTCGATCTTCAGCCCAGCTGTACCAGTGCCGAAGTGCTGGATCCATCCCACTCACTTACATGGTTTAACATGATGAGATTTAATATTTTCACCTCTATTTTTCTTTCCAGTCCCTGGAGGATAGTGGATGACTGTGGAGGGGCCTTCACCATGGGGGCCATAGGAGGGGGCATTTTCCAGGCTATCAAAGGCTTCCGAAATTCCCCAGTGGTGAGTAAAATCCTCTGAAGGTGCTTTGACTGCAGTCTTGCCTCCACTGTCCTTCCCCAGGGAGTGTGGCAGTGAAGGGGAAGGAGAATAAATCACTGTGCAGGGAGCAGGGCTGATGAAAGACTTGTACATTGTTAATCCAGACCATGAGAATCTGTCCTAGAGCAAAATCTGTGGGGGTTCATCTTTTGGGGTAAAATTGCTGCTTCTGGTGGCTGCAGTGGGACACTGGTAGCTTGTTCCTCCCTAACTGATGAACATTTCCCTCAGGATGGGGAATTGCAGCAGGAAAGATCCATCTTGGCTGTCTCCTGCCTGTGGTTCTGTCTGCATGGAGGGACACAAAGCCTGGGCTCTCCTTTCTCTCCTGGCCTTTCCCTTTGTTTTAAAACATCGAACAACTCAAAGAAATAATCTTTTTCTCCTTCAGATTTATATTAAAGGGTATAATTTTCTTTAATTAATCTATATTTAATCATTGCCCTTTTTATTAACTTGATTTTTTAATGCTCAGGTTTGGTTTCAATGCAGGGGTGAGTAAACATGGAAGTGAAGTTTTGCTGCTGCAAATTGGTTTTCACTTTTGGGATGTCTGCTGCAAAAGTTTGTCTATAAACCCATTGTAGAGACATTTGATAAATTAAGATCCAATCGTTGCTTGAACATTTTTTTAAAAATTTCTCTGACTTCACATGTAAGGTGTTTTTGATGTTACTCTGACAATAAGCTGTTGGTTTGAGGTGGGTTTAATAAATGTTTCCAAACTAGTCAGATCCTGCAGACACTTCACTTGAAAAGGACTATGTGCTTAGTTAGATTCTTACTATTGCTTAAGACTTGCTAAATATATCTATCCACACTTCTGAGCGATTGTAACAAAAATAAAATCTGGTGGATATTCTTTAAACTGTGTTAAAGCGTGGGGAAATATGTAATTGTTCTCTGGGGTCCTGCGTAATCTGTTGAGTATTGGACTCTAAAAGGCTCAACATGACCTTGTTTTTCTTGGCTACAAAGACATCTACAATTCCACCTGCAGGAATGACTAAACATAGGACAGCTAGTGGAATTGCCCATCAGATAGGAAGAAAAAATGATACATGTGAAAAATCACTGCTTTTCCTCCTAAAATGTTACTTTAATGCCTCCTTCAGTCCCACTGGGCTACTCAGACTGTGAACCCAAATTGTTTCCTGCCTGGTGATTGTAATTCCCATCTGTACCTGACAGGAATATTGTATGGGAGTGATAAATAGTGAAATAGGTGTAAAGCACACTTTGTCTCAGCTCCTCACAGCTGCTGAGGGGGCTCAGAAATGTGTTGGGCCTGTGGCAGGTTTCTGCAATATAGACTCAGTTTGGCTGTAAGATTTTACTGTTATATTTTAACTGAATTCTCTTATTTTAGGGTGTAAATCACCGGCTGCGGGGCAGTTTGACAGCCATTAAAACCAGAGCTCCTCAGCTAGGAGGTAATGAATTTTGGGGCTTTGTTGCATAGAATTGACTGTTGTTAGATAACAGAGTTCAGGAATGTAACATGGTGCAGCTGCACTGACACCTGAGTTGAGTCTCAGCAGGTTTGTTGGCCCAAGCAATGGGTAACTACAGTTCTGATATATCCAAAATGAGTTTGGTTGGGGAGGACACAGTCTGTGTTCCTGGAGTGGTAAGCTAGTGGTAATAACTGATCATATCTTAAACAGCAGAGCTCCCTGCAGCCACTTTGTGGTGTGGAGGGGGTTAAGATAAAACTAATTGATTACAAAAAGTGATCCAGCTTGGATCAAAAATAGAACTTTGGGGTGTCCATGCATGTGCTATAGGATGCTGAGCTCCTGAGGCCACAGGAGCAGGGTTGGATGAGGTGTGAGGTGTGACATGACTCTGCATCATTGTCTGTGAGAAAATATGTTAAAAAGGAATAAATCTGGAAGTTCTCCTAGCTAATCTGACTTTGTTAGGATGCAAGTTTGATTATAATCACGGTTTGATAAATTTTCTGTAGTTAATTGTATATTAGTGAGATGATACATAAAATGGGGGGCAAGGGAGATGATGACATGTCAAGTTGGAAATTTTCCTGTATTGATTTTAACCAGTATTTAGCTCTTGATGCAATTGAATCTACTTCATGTCTGAAAGAGAGCACAGTAACACCACAGCATGTGTTGTGCAGCACAACTGGCTTCTCTGCTCTCTCCAAAGTGGCTTTGTTTTGATTTGAAACAGGGAGCTTTGCTGTCTGGGGAGGTCTCTTCTCCATGATTGACTGCAGTATGGTCAGAATGAGAGGGAAGGAAGATCCCTGGAATTCCATCACAAGCGGAGCCCTGACTGGAGCCATTTTAGCTGCAAGAAGTAAGAATCTGGGGATATCAGTTGAAAATCTCCTATTTTCTAAATGTACAGTTCTCATTGTTATAACAAAGCAACAGTCTGTGACACCCAAATTAGAATTTGCTGTCTCAGATGCTGAAAAATAGTCTGAAACTTTTCTCCTGTGTTTAGGAAAGTAAAAATCAGGCTCCCAAATGTTCCTGGTGTTCCTTGAAGGGAGGGTGGGGGAGTTGCCCAGTAATTATCCTTTAATGCAGCTTAATGGACACAGAATTACTGCTCTGAGTCTGCTTTAGGAGAGATTAAGGCCGGAAGAGGGTGGTGAGGCCCTGACACAGGGCCCTTACCCAGAGCAGCTGTGGCTCTCCCTTCCCTGGAAGTATTCAAGGCCAGGTTGGATGGGGCTTGAAGCAACCTGGGATAGTGGAAGGTGTCCCTGCCCATGGCAGGGAGTGGAACGAAATGATCTTTAATGATCTTTCCAGCCCAAACCATCCTGGGATTCAATGGATTCTAGCATGTACCAAAGAAATTAAGTGTTGGTTTGTGCTTTTTATTTCCAGATGGCCCTGTTGCCATGGTCGGATCTGCTGCGATGGGAGGAATTCTCCTGGCCCTGATCGAAGGAGCTGGAATTCTGCTGACAAGATTTGCCTCCACACAGTTCCCAAATGGTAAGGAGCCAGCAGAGGATGTGTCACAAGGACTTACTTTGCTGATGTGCCCCTGGCAGTCATCTTCTTACCCTAGAGTGAATCTGCACTGCCTTGCCAGCTCCTGAGGCTGTGGAAAACCAAGGAGGAGCTGCAGGTGCTGATGACACAAGATTATCACGAGCTGCTTCCCACTGGGAGACTGGAGGTGGCATGGCTGAGAGCAGGAATGTCCCTGCTGTCCCTGGCTTCTGCCACACATCTGGCACATGGTGGCAGAAGGGTTTTACTCGGGTGGGACACAATGGTTTGAGGGAATGGCAGGCAGCAAGTTCTGGTAAACAGGAGTGGTTTGGCAGGCTGTGGTCTGTGTGGGGAACCCCAGGGTAAACGAGAGGATGAAGACCTGGCAGGTGCAGATACACAATTTCCAAAAAGAGTGGTGGTGATTCTCTTCTAAGCTGCTTCAATATCTACATCTCTTTTTTCTTTGCCAAGTAAAATGCAAGCAGAGCTCTCACTGAGTCAGAAACTTGTGTGAATGCTTCCTGTGGAAAATCCTAAATACCTCTGTCACAGAATCCCAGACTGGTTTGGTGTGGCAGGGACCTCAAAGCCCATCTCATTCTACCTTCTGCTATAGGTAGGGATACCTTCCACTATCCTAGGTTTCTCTAAGCCCCATCCAACCTGGGCTTGGACACTGCCAGCGATCCAGGGACAGCTTCTCTGGACAACCTGGGCCAGGGTCTCACCACTTTCACAGGGAAGAATTCTGTCCCACTATCCCATCTAACATTGCCCTCTGTCAGTGGGAAGTCATTCCCCCTTGTCCTGTGACTCCATGCCCTTGTCCAAAGTTCCTCTCCAGCTCTCTTGGAGCCTCTTTAGGCACTGGAAGGGTCTCTAAGGTCTCAGAGGCTTCTGCTCTCCAGGCTCAACATTGCTGGCTCTTCAACCTTTCCTCATAGGAGAAATGTTCCTTATTTTGGATGGAAACACAAACCACAAGTGTTGGATGAGTAGCAGGTCGCTAATTCCCAAGTGAATCCTCTCCTGGGTTTGTTGACCAATATTCAACCAACCTAAACTATGACAATTTCTGTTCTTTTAAGATGGTTGAAAATTAATCTGCCTTGGAGAAAGTGTATCATCTGTCCATGACAATTAATTCTCTTTGGATTGTTCCACCACAGCTGTGTTGCTGCAGCAGCAGGGATCCAGAAGCTGACTCAACACTTGTTCTGTTTCACTAGTTGCTTTATTGTCGGGCAAGTCACCCCTTTCCAGAGGGACCAAGGTCACCTCAAATGCACTAATGTGCAAGTTTCCAGCTCCTTCAGATGACTGGAAAGGTTTCCCTTTCCCTGCTCTGGTCCATTTCCCTGTTAAAAAGCCTTGTCTTGTGCAAGGTGTCCCTAGCCATGGCAAGGGGTGGAGCAAGATGAGCTTTAAGGTCCCTTCCAATCCAAATCATTCCACAATTCCGTGATTCTGTGAAGCTTGGAGAGAAGTAGTTTGTCTTTGGAGCAGCTTGCACAGTGTACTTTTCCTAAGAGAGCTTAAGAGGGACTTTGGACAAGGTCCTGGAGTGACAGGACAAGGGGGGAATGGCTTCCCACTTCCAGAAGGCAGGATGAGATAGGATATTGGCAAGAAATTGTTCCCTATGAGGATGGTGAGGTTCTGGCACAGGTTGCCCAGAGAAGCTGTGGCTGCCCCATCCCTGGAAGTGTCCAAGATCAGGTTGGACAGGACTTGGAGCAACCTGGGATAGTGAAAGGTGTCCCTGCCCATGGCAGGGGGTAAATTGGATAAAGGGCTCTTCCAACCTAAACTAGTCTGTGATTTTATGCAATTTTTGAAACTTTTTGTGTAACCCAAACAATTCCAGGATTTATGATTAATCTTAAGAGGGATTTATATAAACAAACCAGCTGTGAATTATGTTAATAGGAAGAATCTCCTGCATTTTGGTATTTATTTGCCTTTTCCCCTGTCCCTCCTGCAGGCCCACAGTTGTCAGAGGATCCATCCCAGCTCCAGCCACCCCCGTTCAGTGACTACCGACAGTACCAATGATGGTTCCTGGCCACCTCCTCCTCCTCCTTCTCTCTCTCTTCCTTCCCTGTTCCTGAGCGGTCCCACCTGGAGGATGCGGAGGGGGTTTGTACTTACACCAGTGGCTGTCCTTTACACACCATGCCAGGAGGACCTGCAGCATTTCTCAATGTCAGACTGCTCAGGAGAACTTTTAGAAAAGAAAATCTATTTATTCCTGATATATTCCATTGATGTAATATTACACATGCCTGGTAGAATACAAGGAGGTTTGAGACAAGGACCAAACAGAGTCTTGTTATCCTTTGGACACAGACTGCAGTGAAAATCTTGGAGTTTCCTCTGGGATATCTCACCTGCAGTGAATGCAGCTGGGTTGTAGCCTCTTCCCTGTCAGATTTAGGTTATGGAGCTGGAGGGGGAGGCATTGCACCTCCTGCTTTTCATCTCACATCCTGGCCTGAGCAGTTACCACATCTCTGCAGTTTTGTCCTTAAACTCCAGCTGTGGAAGCCCCTGCCCTGGTGGTCAGCTGTTACAAAATCACATCCAGTGGGGTTTTCTGTTGTAACTTGTTAATTAAACTCATTGACACTGTTGCTTGCTGGCAGTTTCTGATACAGTATCTAGCCTGGGGGATTTCCAAAGCTGGGCCACATCCAAACAGCTCAGCAACGGGACACCCCAACCTCTGGGGGATGGCAGGGACAGGTGGCAGTGGGGCTGTAGTGGCTCTGCCCACACTCCTTGACCCATAGGTTAGGCAGTGGCCTTCAGCTGCCTGAGATGGGTTTTACTGTGCTGGCCTCTGCCCCTCAAAATCCCCTGAGAGTCACTGTCCCCTGTGCACTAGGAGAAGCTTCTGACTGGGGCCAGGGTCCTGCACTGCCCCCACCCTAGCCAGGCTGCGACACCTCTCCTGCCCTGCTGAGCCCCAAGGGAAGTCACAGCTCCAGAGCTGTCACCAGCCAGAGCTGGGTTTCCTGCCCTGTCATCGGCACAACACCCCAATTTCCTGTTTTATCCCAGCCCAGTCCAGAGTCCAGTGCAACTGGAGGGATCCCAGTGCCCCAGGGCACTCTTGCCCTGCTCCTGGGGTGCCCAGAGCCCTCTCTTCTCCCACCTCAAAAACAGACATGGACACAGTGGTGATGCTGAACTACTGACCTTTTTATTTCAATCAGCTGCAGCAGCTCTACACTCCCTACAACACTGTCCTTCTTCCCTCCTCCTGACAGTGAGGGAGCAGAGGACTGCAGTGGCAGCACGTTGTCTTAAAGCTTAGTATTAAATATTAAATATTCTTTCATTTATGTTTACATTACTTTGTCAAGGAAAACAGAACAAAACAAAAAGGAAAATTAAAACTTTAAATTAAGTGTGTGTGCCTGTGCCTGGGGCTGCCCCAGCCAGGCACTGCCGTGGGGGGTATGCAAAACTCCTGGTGTGTGAGGAGCAGGATGTGCTCGGCTGTGCGGGAGCAGGGAGCTGTTCCCTGTGCTGTCGGAGCAGCAGGTGATCCCGGTGCAGCTAAAACACTCTCTTGAGGAGTCAGGAGCCCCCCTGCAGCCCCAGCACAGTGTGGGGGGGAAGGGGGTGAGGATTTGGTCAAGAACTTTGCTAAAGGATTTATCCACTTCTTTGTTTTTTTTTGTTTTCTTTAAAAAAAAAAACCCAACAGACCAACAACCCCAAACAGTTTTGAGTCTTCCTTTGATTTTAGCAAAGACAAAAGTTTAAAAAGCACTTAGGAAGCTTGTACTAAAACCAGGCGCTCTCAGAGGAGAGAGTCGTCTGTGCACCCCCCTTCCAGGCCATAGCGGAATTCCTGCAGGTTGGACACCCCATAGAAGTGGACAAAGGCTGCAGCCACCACCAGCACGTGGAAGATTTGATGAGACTGGAACTGCAGGGAAGCAAAAATTCCTTTAGACCAGACCAAAGGGGACAGCAACCTCGTCAACCCCTCCCTCCTCTTCTTCCTCGGTGCTCCAGGACTGTCGTCTGCTCCCTATTCTGTTGTACCCAGCAGCAATTCCCACCCTGTACTTTGCCCTGCCCACGCACAGAACCTGTTCAAGGTCTGCCTGCCAGCATGTGCTGAGGCATAGCCGGACACCCCCAACTTCCAACCCCTCAGTAACTTCCCCCCAACCCCAGAGCTGCCCCCAGACAACCCGTTCACCCCCACACTCACCCAGATGTCGAACTTGCCCGGAAAGAAGCGCTCAGGGATGCGGGCAGCGTAGAGCCCAGCGCCTGTGATGTACATCACAGCCATGAGGAAGAACCAGCCCATCTGCCCCACCGTGGTGGCCTTCACAAAGCCCTCGGCGATGGTGAAGTGCATGGTGGGCACAACCCCGCTCAGTCCCAGCCCCAGGAACACACCTGTGGCCAAGAGAGGAGGTCAGGGAAAAGAGCTCAAGTGTGGAGGGGGAACTGCTTCTCCTACCAAATCCCCTTGATCCCTCATCCTGTGCTAGGGAAGCAGCTTTTTTTCACTGAATTCACAGAATATCTTGAGCTGGAAAGGATCCATAAGGATCATCGTGTCCCTCCTCTTGGCCCTGCACAGGAGACCCCCAAACAATCCCATCCTGTGCTTGAAAGTTTTGTCCAAACACTCCTTACACTTTTCCAATCCTCATGGCACTTATCCTTCACAAAATAAGGGATCCACAGCTCCACA
Source organism: Cyanoderma ruficeps (assembly GCA_008694505.1). Lineage (NCBI taxonomy): Eukaryota > Metazoa > Chordata > Aves > Passeriformes > Timaliidae > Cyanoderma > Cyanoderma ruficeps. The sequence continues at coordinate 144,490 of VZDJ01000444.1, forward strand.
TCCCAGGCAAACTGCCCCTGCTCGTTGGGTAGAACCCACTCCGTGTTTCTTATGCAGGGCTGCAGCAGCTCCCACTCCTGGCTATGGGAATGGACATTTTGGAAGGTGCCAGTCTTTTGGACTGCACCAGGAAGACAGCTACCCCTTTCAGGACAGCAATTTCTTGCAGCTCTTGAGGATGGAGCTCAGCAGCAGCTGAAATGTTCATCTCTGGCCTCTGATAACTGGCAGAGAACAAGTGACACCATGCTGACACTGGTCTGGAGAGAGAGGCTCTGGGTGGCACCTGGCTGGATTCCGCTCGTCCTGGGGGCACAGGATGCAGTAGGGAGGAGCCATGAGGACGCGAGTCCTGCCTGTCCCCTGCCCTCCTCTGAGGGCCTTCAGGTGGTCTCTGTTCTCAACATGGTCTTTCCTCACTCATGTAGCCAGGACACTGCTCTGAGAGACATTTGCTTCACGACCCCTGGGAATTCGGGCAGGAGGTGTCTCCTCATGCTCAGCGAGGCTGATGGGACCTGCTGTGGGGGTAAACTGGGGTGTGGGACTGGAGGCAGCCCCCCACTGCACCCCCAGGAAGGCAGGGACCAGCCAGTGTGTCCCTGGCAGGGAAGAGCTCAGGAATGCTTTCCTCCTCTGCCCCAGCTGCAGGTTCCTGCTGCTAAACTGCTTCCCAGAAAAGGCAGAAAAGGCATAGCCCCAGCCCACCCAGGCTATTTTTAAACTCCAAACCTCGGGCTCTGCTCAGGAGATGAATCCCCAGCACAGCAAGAGAAGGCAGGAGGCCACTCCTTGCAGTGCTGTGCTGCTTGGGGGGAATGAATCCTGCAGGTGCCGAGAGCTTCTTGCAAATGGGATCTGCCCAAAGTGTCTCTCAGGACTTGGCAGAGGAAGAAGGTCCTACCTGCTCTGGTCTGCCTGTGCTTGGGGGTGGCAAATCGGTCCCACTGTGCCACAATGATGGCAGAGATACCCAAGACACAGACGATGGAGAGGTAGATGAGTCTTGGCTGTGGTGAGCAGTAGAAGGAGTAGTAGAGCCACGGGACAAAGCTCCCCATGATCAGCAGTGCAATTCCTGAATAATCCAACCTGCAGTCAGGGTGCAATGACACAGAGCCATAGGTGAGCCCCAAAATCCACCCCCTCCATGTGTGGGAACTCTCCAGCCTGCACCTGAATAGAGTCACTGGGCAGGAGGGGTGTGCTGGGGTCCCATCAGGGCAGGTGCAACAGGACAAAGGGCCTGGGCACAGTGGGAATGCTAGGGAGGGGCAAGAGGTGGCTGGAGCTCAAACGACTGGGAACAAATCCCTGTGCACATGGATCTGTGATTCTCCACTCATCTCACCACAGAAACACAGCCCTTTCACTGCTCCCACTGCCTTGCCAGAACATTAAGGGCATTCCTGCTGGACTTGTTCTGGAGACAGGATCCCATGGGATCTCTGGGAGTTGTGCAAAGGGATGAGCAGAATTCCCAACAAGTACCACACAAATAAATGCCTTTAAGAGCCATTTGGGAGCAGAAAGTCACTTGAGAGCCTCACTGTGGAGGCTGACAGGAGTCTGACTCTTGGAGCAGCCCAGGAAGAGGCACAAACCACTGACCACCCTTCCCACTCCGCTGGGAATCCTCTTTGTGTTCCTTCTTTCCATTTGGTTTCAGTCCAAACTGGATCCAAAATAGAGTTTTTTAAAAGCATCCAGTAAACTGGGACCTGCCAAACTGGCCATGGCACTCAGCTGCCCAGGGAGAGCGAGACGCCTCCTCAATTCACTGCTACAAAAGGTACAGAGCCTGTTCCCTTGGGAACACAGAGGTCATTCACTTGGGAGCCAGGATCCTGCTCCCTTGGAAGCTGCATGGCCCCAGGACCTTTATCATGCACCTGAGGCCCCTGACCTGGCATATTTACGGTGCTCAGGCAGAACGGCCCAGAACTCTGCTGTGGTTCCCTTCAGTTCCATGCTGGATTGGGTGGACACTCCCTTACCGCCTCCCCCAAGGATAAAACATTCGGGAACACAGTGCTTTCCAAGAGGAAGTGCTGCAAAGAACCCAAAACCTCCCAGAAGACCACACAACCAGACTCATGCTGACTCACTTTGAGAAAGTCCGCGAGACCTTCTCCGAGTGACAGTAGACAGTGTGGAAAAGCCAGGAGAAGCTGAGACACAGCACTGCTCCCAGGAAGAACATCCCGAACACCACTTTCTCTTGGAGAGGAGCCATAAAGTACATGTTGGGCCGCAACATGGTCAGGATCCCCAGGCAGAGGAACAGAACAAACCCTGCAGTAACACATGAAGAGGGAAGTCAGGGGGGCAGTCGGGGAGATCAGCAGAGCCAGGATAAGAACAGTCCTGGCCATGCTCTGAGAGGTCCTGGATGTATCTCAGGGGTGCTCAGTAATCTACAGTGGGTTCTTGGCTGAGGCCCTTTTCAGTGCAAACGAGAAGGGCTAGGGTCAGGGGAACAGGCAGGCACAGGGCAAAGAGCTGTTCAGCTGCTATGTTTCAGAGGGTCATGGAATCACAGACTAGTTTAGGTGGGAAGAGACCTTACAGCTCACCACGTTCGACCCCCTGCCATGGCTAGGGACACCTTCCACTGTCCCAGGCTGCTCCAAGCCCTGTCCAGCCTTGACAATGGACACTGCCAGGGATGGGGAAGCCACAGCCTCACTGGGCAACCTGGGCCAGAGCCTCACCACCCTCACAGGGAAAAACTTCTTCCACTATCCCATCTAACCCTGCCCTCTGTCAGTGGGAAGTCATTCTCCCTTGTCCTGTAAATCCTAGCCCTTGTCCAAAGTCCCTCTCCAGCTCTCTTGAAGCCCCTTTAGGCCCTGGAAGGGGCTATGAGATCTCCCTAGAGCTTTCTCTTCTCCAGGCTAAGTACTCCAAGCATTCCCAGCCTGGCTCCAAAGCAGAAGAGCTCCAGCCCTCAGAGCATCTCTGTGGCCTCTTCTGGGCTCATTTGAGACGAACATCCTCTGAGGCTTTCCTGTTTTGCCCAGGACACATTTCCCTGTCCCATTCCTGCAGTGGCTGAGCCCAGCTCTGGTCCCTCTCTCCCAAGGGGCTCCAGGAGCACCAAACATTCCATGTCCTGCATGCACAGGATCCACACAGGAAGCCCTGGGCACGGAGAGGACCCAGCACCGAGCCTGTTCTGACCCTAATGCAGGGTGTGAGCCCCTCCAGCCCCAGGGCTCCTCCTTCCCCACAGTCACCCAGCAGGTGTGTCCAGATGTTGCCTGTCTCGGTGTGTATCCGGAAGATGCTCCGGAAGCAGGCACGGAAGGAGGGCATGGGAGGCCGGTGTCCGTGCAGGAGGTAATCGTTGTCCTTGAGCCAGTCAGGCAGGACGTCGTATGGAATCACGCGCCAGCGTCCTTCCCACACCTGCAACACACCAGGGGGATCAGGGCAGCCCCAAGCCCCAAATCCATGGGGAACAGCCCACCCCTGAGATGCTCCTTGGGAAGAGAAAGTTTGGTTTCTCTGACACCAGGTGCCCTGTGGGACCCTGTAAGCCACCCACCCACGTCCTCCACTTTGCTCCCCATAACCCTCCGGGGAATGATTCCCAGTGATTTTACCCCCACCTCAGTTCCCACGAGGATTGTCTCCCAGCTTCCCCCAGAAGGGAGTGATTCCAGGACCCCCCAGGAAGTCCCCCCGGGGAGTCAGGGGCAATTAATACTCTCAGCTTTAACACTTCCACACTCACAGACCACTCCCTGTGGTGGGAATTCCCATTTCATCAGGGAAGCAGCATAGAAGCCACAGTAACTGCAGGCACCAGGTGACACCCTGGCTGGCACTCCAGCTGCTGGGCCCCACTCAGACCCGCAGGAACACTGGGATTCCTCCCAGGTTTTCACCTACCATGGCTGAGCCAACATCCATCCTGGCCATCCCCTTCCCACACAGTTCCCCGGGGTGCTGATGGGAGCAGCCCAGCAGGGCTGGAGCCAGCTGCAGGGCTTTATTTGGACACATCCTGTCACCCCAAACCCTATGACTGGGGAATCTGTCCCAAAATCAAGACCGGGGGATCACCATAGGCTCTGGTACCTTGTACACAAACTCTTCCATCTTCTCCATGGCATGGTGAGCCTGTAGGGGTAGGGTCAGCACCCGCACCACCTCCTCCTCCTCCTCCTCACGGGCTGCTGGGCATGGTGGGTCCTCGGCCTGCAGGGAGAAGAGCCAGGAGGGAATCGTTCCAGCCTTTGGGAGAGGAATCATCCCAGCCCTTCTGAGAGCACCTGGGGCTTCATCCCTCCGAGGGGACAGGCAAAACCCGGCAGTCACCCTCATTTATCCAACACGCTGCTGCCTGACCCATCCCAGGCGGGCCAATCCTAGATTTATCCTGTCAAAATACGGGATTACCACCAGGGATTTTCATCCCTACAACCAAGGCTGGAACGGCTGCTCGGCCCAGCTGGGAGACCCCAGGTGGCCCACTCCAGCAGAGGCAGCTCCGAGCTGGGAAGGCTCTGGGTCCCGGCACCGTTCCCGCTCTCCTCAGCCGGGAAAGGGTTCGGGAAGGTGATTCACTGCCTTGTGGAAATGCTGAGGCACTGGAAACACCCTGGGAACACCCGGCACAGACAGAGAGATCCCGGTGACATCCCTGCGAAGGACTATCCCGGCTCCAAGCCTACCCGGCAGGAGCAGAGTTTGAGCCGGCTAGGAACACGGACCGGCCCGAGGAACGACATGGAGCCGTACTCCTCTAGCTATTAATGGGATAACGGGCAGATTCCCGGGATAATCCGCAGGGACGGAGCGAGGAGACTGAGCCAGGCTCCGGATCCTCTCCCGCCCGGGGGTCTCGGAGGGTCTCACGCTGGCCGCGCCGGTGGGTCCTTGGTCCCCCTTCTCCTCTAGGAGCGGCCCCAGCTCGGCGAGCTCCAGATGCGCCCGTTCCCGCTCCCGGTCCCGGCCGGCGGCCGCCAGTCCGCTGCCCGCCCCGGCGGGGGCCTTGCGGGACGCCATAGGGGCGGCGGGTGCGTGAGGCTTCGAGGCAGCCGGTGAAGGTCCCTCCGCGTCCTTCTGCCGCCGCGCTGATTTGGGAAGAAGCACAGAGTTACTGGGACCGGCGGACGGGGGGCAGGGCTCTCCCCGGTGCGCTGGAAGCAGCGGCCCCGCCCGTCCCGGGCGGCGTCTGGACCCCTGCACCCCCGCCCGTCCCTCACCGGCCGCTACATCCCGCGGGCGGCGGCGGCGGCACCGGAAGTAACGCTAAGGGAATGGGAACGCACAGCGCCGCTTCCGGCGTCGGGGCCACGCCCCCACAGGGCCCCACCCTGGGGAAAACGCTGTGTGATTAGTCAATGTGACCGTCTGTCTCTCTTTTCTCCTGCCCCACTGGCCGCCGCCTGCTACGATTGGTCGAGCCGCCTCGCTGCGGTGCCGGCGGAAGACGCTCTGGCCGCGCCGCCAGCTTTGTGTCTACGCGCTCGGCTGCCCCCTGTTGGCACCTGGGGGATCCCGCGGGGGGACTGAGCCCCGAGGGCCCCGAGAGTTGCGGTGACACTGACACCGTCTTCAAGTTGAATTATCTGCCCACTGGATGAATTCTCTCACCTTTTGCAAACGTAACTGTCGTAATTCAACTTCTCCAACAGAAGATGCTTTAATGAAGAAAAGAATTTTTGTTTCAAGCATTAAGTAAAGTCACATCCCCAAAAGAAATATTCATTAGGCAGGCAAAGAATATGCTTTAGATAGGCAGGTTCATGTAAATTTTACTGTATTTAACCTTTTACCCCTCGGTGTGCTTGGTTTGTGAAAATCTCCTCTTTATACCTGGTGCAGTATAAATAATGTTTCCTTTCTAACGTGACACTGTGTTTAGAGAGCTCCTAAAGTCGGCAACAAGAGGCAACAGACCCTGTCATTCATCTTGGATGTCCCTGTGTCCCAACAGCCAATAGCCTCTGCAGCACCACCTGTCTGCCCACGGGTCCCATGTGCGGCCATTGAGGGCTTCCCCAAATGGCCGCAGCAATAATCAGTGGCTGAGGTCACCCCTGGCCTGGTGGGGTGGCTCATCTTTCCCTGCCTACAGGTTTAATTTCTCTGGCTGACAAGAGCTGGAGACTCCCAGCCGCCAGCAGCACAATGGTGGATCCTGTTCCCCATCAATCATTCATGGCCTCGCTGCTGGAAGGGATTTCTTGGGGGCTGCTGGACTGGGAAGGGGGGAGGGATTTTCCAACCTTCGTGAGGTTATATAAGTGCTGGCAGCACCAGGGAAGGTCGGAGGTACCTACCTAGTGGGTCACCCACTATCCCCGCAGGGTGAGTGGTGTGGGGGCTGAAGGGAACACAAGATTTAGGGAGGACATGGGTTTGGGGGGGGCATGGAATTTGTAGGAGACAGGATTTGGTGGGGACACAAAGTCTGTAGTGGACATGGGTTAGCAGAGGACACAAGATTTGGAGGGGACACAGGATTTGGAGGGAACACAGGTTTGGACAGGACACAGGACTGGGGACATGGGGTTTGAAGGGGACATACGGTTGGGAGGGGACACAGATCTGGAGGGGACATGGATTTGGAGAGGACACGGGTTTGGGGCTCTTGGGATATCATGGGAGATGGTGGGGATAGAAAATGATCTGGGAATTTTGGGAGGCTACATCCCTCCACATTGTGCCGGAGCCATGGGATCCAGGACAAGTCAAGACTGGCTGCGGCCAGGGCTCTGCTCTCCCCTCCATAGGGACAAACACTGCCGTGTCCCCCCTCCTGGTGTCTCCATGGGTGTTTTGACCTGCATGAAGTACTTGATGTTCATCTTCAACGTGCTGGTGTTTGTGAGTCCATCTGGTCCCTGTGGGGTGCAGGGGTGGAGGGAACCTGTGCCTGGAGAGCAACAACTCCAGTTGGCTCAGGAGTGGGGGACACCAGTCCCAGGGAGGGAACCAACGGTTGAAGCATCCCCCATCCATATGAGGTGACTTTTCTGTCTGGCTCGGGGTGGGTGACATCCATTCCCAGGGAGGGGACCAAGTATTGGACATCCCCTGAGCCCATGATCATCTCCTGAACTTCCCCTGCAGGCTGGGGGGACATGCCTGGCAGGCATGGGAGTCTGGGTGGCCGTGGACCCGGCTGGTTTCCAGGACATCGTGGCTGCCAGGGCTGTGCTAAGTGCAGGTGCATGGCTGCTGCTGGCTGTGGGCATCGCCCTGTCCCTGCTGGGCTTCCTGGGCTGCTGTGGGGCCCTGCGCCGAAGTCGCCCTCTCCTACTGCTGGTGAGGGAGGAAAGATGGGTGGGAAGGGGCTGTAGGATGTGGGCAGGGGGCACTGGGGGCAGAAGTCACAGGCTGGGGGATGGTGGGGGATGCAGGTGTTCCTGGAGGAGCCAGGACCTGGTGTTCCTCATCAACATGTCCTGCCATCCCCTCCCCACCTTGTGAGTTTCAGTTTAGAGCCCAGAGGATTTATAAAGCCACCAAGTAGGGTCAATTCTCTCTGAAGCCACTGGCTTGTCCCACATGGCATTTCCAAGATGACCCCACTGCGGGTGAGGGGCAGAAATGCCTATTTGAGCACCAAGACCCCCATTTCTTCAGCATCCCCAGCCCCTTGCAGACAGTGGTTGTTTTTAACCCCTGCCTTGCAGCCACAGTGGTCAGAGATGTGGCATCTGTTCCTAGGAGCTGTACACACATTCCTGGTCTTAGGGACGCAGAGCACAGGCAGGGTTGGTCCAGAGGAGGACAGGGATAATGTGAGCAAGCTGCCTGTGGGATCAGGCTGGTCTCTGAATCCTTCACCTGCTGCCTTCCAGTTCTTCATCTTCGTCAGCCTTGTCTTCCTCATGCAGCTCATTGGGGCCGTTCTCTTCCTGGTGCACTGGAAACAGGTACTGGCACCATCCCCACCGTCACCAGCCTCCCTGTGGACAGTCACACCATGGCCATGGCTCAGAGTCCACCAGGTGACTGGGGCTGGCATAGGGACACCCCCTCACCTCTGTCATCAGCACCACAACACAAACCACAAAGCAGGTGGGGGGAGATCCACTGGGTGCCCAATTCCCCTCAAAAAGAGCTGGTGCTGAGTAGAGTGAGAGAGGAACAGTCCCAGCTCTGGCACCAATTCCACAGGTCCAGCCTGAGCACTTCCTGTCTGAGCTGCAGAGGAACTATGGTGGGGACGAGGGTGCTGAAGTCTTCTCCACAGCCTGGAACACTCTCATGGTCACGGTGAGCAGCTGGGAGGCTCCTGGAGGACACGGAGGATCCACCAAAGGTGACCATGGTGATGGTGTTTCCCTTCTGTTCCAGTTCTCGTGTTGTGGTGTTTTAGGACCCGAAGACTTTGGGAATGGCTCCCGCTTCCAGGAGCTGCACCCAGGGATGCCATGGCCACAGGCATGCTGTGCCCGGGATGGGCTTCTGCAGGCGGGAGAGCTCCTGGGCTGGGAGCAGTGCCAAGATAGAAGCCCTGGCTACATCCACGAGCAGGTACGGCACAACTCTGCTGTGTCTGTGTCCCTGTCCCAGCCTCAGCCCTTCCCAGGCTCATGGAGCAGAGCATAAGGGACAGAAGCCTGGGACGTTGCCTGATGTGTTTTCACAGCCCAGTGGCTCCCAAAGTCCTGCCCCACAGGGGACCCCCCATATCCCTCTGCAACCCAGTCCCCCTCTGGGCTCTGTGTGGCTGTGGGGAACATGAGAGAGCTCTTCCCTCTTCTCTCTGCCCCAGGGCTGCTTCTCTACCTTCGGCAGGACCCTGCAGAGGTACATCTCCCTCCCTGGGACCTGCAGCTTAGCTGTGCTGGGCATTGAGGTAATGAGGGGGGCTGGGGACAGGGCAGGCAGAGTGTCCATTCTTTGTGGCAGGGGGGTTGCTCAGTGGGCAAGGAGAGCACAAAGGGGCTCATGTCTGTCTCGGGGTACAGAGCCTGCTCTCTGCTGCAGATGAGGCAGGTAAAGGAACAAGGGAAAGTTTGTTTTACTCCCCCTGGGTCTCTTCACTCTGGTGTCCCTGTGCAGCACCAGGACAGCTGGCCCAGGCCCCTTGAGGGGCACAGTGGTGGCCCCAGGCCAGGGATCCTCTCTGCTTCCAACCACAGCCAGGCCTGGCCTGGCCTGGCCCAGCCCTGCCATGGGTCTGACCCTCTGCCACCTCCATCATTCCAGATCTTTGCCATGTTCTTCGCCTTCTGCCTTTACTACAACTTTGACTGAGTGGAACACGGACATGCCTGGGGCTTTGGGAGCAGCTGAGGACACGGCCTTTCCTCACCCAGCAGAGATCAGCTCATCACTGAGTTTCATTGCTTCCCAGGCCCTGGGAACCTTGATGAGTCCTGTCTCTGCTCCAGAGATGGGCCTGACTCACTTTTCTGGGAGCAGGGTCAGGACATGGGTTAAATTCCCAGCAGGAAACCTGCAGAGCAAGAGGCCGAGCACCTGACTTGCTCCTACTGCGATCTGCTGCCAGCCCTCATCTTCAGAGCTGTGAAAACACCAAGAATTGCCCTCCTTAGCCCAATCCTCTCGCACTCTTCACCCTGCACATCACATTGCTGACATCCTGCTCTTCCACATCCATCCTCTCAGATCTCTGGGAATCCTTTGGGCTCTTCCTCATCTGCTGTGAGCTGGTTCTTGTCACTGGCCACCTCCTGGAGTCACAACAGAGCCAAGACACCATCCAGGTTGTCCTAAATGGTCTAACTGGAACTTAACAGACTGCTCTGGAGAGCCAGAGTTGTTAAGACTTGAGTTTAATGACTTAGCCCTTGAGGTTACATGGAAAACTAAGCCTTTCTTGGGGAAGGATTCCCACCAGCTAATTCTGACCTATCTGCTACTCAGCTCCTGCTCTCAGTTGGTTGTGAAAATAGAAACTACTTGGTGCTGTTCCCATGTCTCTGGAAGTTGGTAAGCTGAAGCGGTGGTTCCAGTTTTCCTTTTGTCATGGTTTGACACTGGCCAAATGCCAGGCACAAAAGTCATCTGCTCACCCTCTACAGTTGGTCAACAGAGAGGGAAAAAAACAAAGGGGTCATGAGTTAAGGACTGGGAGAAAAAAAAAACCACTCAGGGCAAAACAAGTTCAAATTTAAAGGTATAAAGTAAATTTATTATCAACAGAGTCAGAAGAGAATGAGAAGTAAAATAAGCCTTTAAAACACTTTTTTTTCCTCCCCCAGCCCCTCCCTCTTTCCCACCAACAGTGCAGAGAGACGGTATGGGGGTTTTGGTGTTTGTCACTCGAGATCTTCTGTTTGCTCAGGGAGTGGAGTCTTTTCTCTGCTATGCTGTAAGGTCCCTCCAACAGGCAGTCTTCCCAAAACTGCTGTGGTGTGCATCACTTGTCCATGGGCATGTAGTCCTTTAAGGATAGGCTGCTCTAGTTTGGAAGCAAGGACCCTTCTTCTCCCTCTCTGGAAGCAGGGGCCCTCTCTCTCTCTTCGAGCCTCCCACTGGATTACAGCCTCTACCCACTCCAGCGTGAGCCCTCTTCTCACAGGCTGTAAGTGAATTTCTGCATCCCCTGTGGACTTCATGCATTACAGGGGGCAGTTTGTTTCACCATGGTCCGCACCCTGGCTTGCAGAGGAATCTTGGCTCTGACACTTGGAGCACCTCCTCCCCCATTGACCTTGGTGCTGTCATGTTGTTTTCTCTCACATGTTCTCACTTCCTCCTCTTCTCTGACTAGAAGAAAAACTAGTGGTTGTAGGTAGTCTTGCCAACAAGTCCCACAAATTCTTGCAAGATCCTGCAGCACTGAGAAGCTGATCTCATCTAGGTTCCACGACAGGGAATCACCCACCTGCCCTGTTCCCATTGCTGGCCAGGTGGCCCCACTGCCATTGCACAGACATGACCACCGCAGCGCTGGCGCCATTTAACACCTCTCCTCACGTGGGGCACTGGGAAGGGGAAGACACTGCCCCTGCCCTTCTGCCTGCAGTGGTTGGCTAGGGGTGGCCAGGCAGGCAAGGCTCACTGCAGGCCACACCAGCACAGCAGTGCTTCCCCACCCCTGGGGAAAAACTGCCCCTGCACTGTTTCGATTTTCTTCTTAAATATGTCATCACAGAGGCATTACGAACCTCTCTAACTGGGCCAGCAGCACATCCATCTTCAGAGCCATTAGAGATTAGCTCTGTCAGATATGGTGGAAGCTTCTAGCAGCTTCTCACAGAAGATATTCCTGTGGCCCTCTCCCGCTACCAAAAATCAGGCTGTGCCACATCAACACACCTTTTCTTTCAAATATTCCAAAACCTCCACTCAACAAAATGGAAAAATAGATAAAAATTAAAGCTTTATATTTTATTAACATAATGGAACATTTTGCAAAAAAATAACACCCCAAGGAAACAGAAACCCAAAGCTGGTGCAGCCTTTTAAAGGCAGACTCTTTGCTAGTACCTGTGTGAGGAGAAGAGAACAAAACCCCCTCAGGAATCTGGGCGGGATTTCTTTTCCTTCCTACTGATGTTAACCCCTTTTCTTTTCTGCATGGTCGATTCACTGCTGGTGCTTGTTTCACTTTGGATGATTTTCTCTTCCAAAGGCTTGGAAGCCTGTGATGACCCAAGAAATAAAAGAGCTGTCAATAATTTAATTTTACAGCCATTGGAATGCCCTGTGCTACACCAAGGTCAGAGCTGACTGTACCCTGGCTCTTATGCAGTGAGCCTTTGTTATTCTGCTCTCATTGCTGTGATTTTTAGGAAGGGGGATATGACAGGAGAGCAAGATAATGACTGAGCAGAGCAGTAGAACATAGATGAGCTGGGTTGCTCCAGGGCTCTGTGTGTTGTTGCAGGGATGGTTTCACTCTGTGCCCTCCTGACAACAGTTAAGTTGGAAACGCATTCAGAGCTGCAGCAGAGAGCATGGGTCCCACAGGGAAGATATCCCTGTCCCAGAAATGGTGTTTGTTACCTGAATCAGGTGCAGAGAGGGAAGGCACCTAGGGAAGGGAAAAGGTAACTGATTTTTGGGCAGAGGTTTTGATCTGCTTAAGTGTGATTTCATTTTTATGAGACTCATTGGTGAGGTGAAAGAGAGGAAAGGAGGCAGGAGGAGAGGAAGGATAATGGGAGGAAGGCTGAACTTCAGGGAATAGGGAGACCAGTCAGCGAATGGATGAGCAGGTGGAGAACATGCACAGGTGGGCATGAGGCACAGAAGGACAGGGAACAGTGCTGACAAAGAACAGGGCTGCAGGATCCCTAAAGGTTTATCCATCTGTCCCTCCTCCTCCTTGAGCAGCATGGCAGTTATTAGTGAATGAGCATATTTAATTGGAAGGAGAGAATGTAATGAGCTTAAAAAAATATAGTGAAATTAAATACAGATCCAAAACACAGAGCAGAAGGGGAGGAAGGAAAGAACAAAGCAACTATGAAAGGAAAACTGAGACAAAAGGACTGCAGACCAAGAGGGAGGGAGCTACAAGTGATCAGAGCATGGTCCTTACCTTCAGCTGCCCTGCGTATTTCTCAGTCCACTCCCTGGCGTTGAGCAGGAACTGCTGCTTGTTGTACTTGTACTCTGAGGACTAAATGGGAAGAGCAAGACAAAGACAGAGATTTGATTGAATACATGTAACTGAGAAGCTGGGACCAAGTCTGGCTTTAGGACTCCTAAACCAGACTAAAACCCCAGCAAGCATGAAGTGTAAAATTCATTTAGTTTGCTTGAAGAACTCATGCTGCCATTTGCACTGAAGATAATGGCTTGAAGACAAGACCTTGGCCATCTCTTCTGGCCTCAGCTGCCTCAGGGAAGCCCAGAGATGCCCCAGCTGATCCAGGTCAGGCTGTGCTCCTAGTGTGTCAATTCAGAGTGAGTGAAGTGAAATTGAGCCTAAATCCAGCCCCCCACTCCCTCCCCACGTGTGCCCAGGCCAGGAGAGAGGAAGAGGAGCTCACGTACTATATCGGCCATGAGAGGGTCATCAGGGTTGGGCTCTGCCATCAGCAGCTGGATGGAAGTCAGCAGGGTGGAGATGTTCAGGGAAGGCCTCCATGCACCCTGTAAGGAAACAGGATGAGAACAGCAGCTCAGAGAAAGAAACCAGCACACAGCAGCCTAGAGACACCTCAGAACCCACAGCATTTCAACCCAGCCTGCCCACAGCTGCCTTGGGACTTCCAGCACCTAATGCCCCATGGAACACACCAGACCTACTCTCAATACAAGGCTCCAAGGAAGCCTAACTGACAACCAGGGCAGTGGTCATGGCTCCAAGGCTGCCAGAGCTCAAGGAGCATTTGGACAAAGTTCCTAGGCACACAGTGGGACTTTGGGCTTGTCCTGTGCAAATCCAGCTCTTAGCCCTGATGATCCTTGTGTGTCCATTCCAACTCAGGAGATTCCATGATTCTATGGACATTCTATCCTGCACATCTCTGCTGTGTTGGGGCAACTCATTTTCACACCTAATACCTTTTGACTCCAATCTTTAAAGCCTTGGAAACAAAAAACATCATGTTTTGGCTTCTAACAAAGGAGGTGCCACTCAAAACTTCATTTCCTACTCCCTGTAAATAAGTCAGGAGCAAACAGACATTCAATCAGGCTTTTACAAGATGCAGATAAGGAGTTCATTATCCTGCCCAGACTCACCCACACCCAAGCACTGTGTTACCTTTGGGGGTAACTTTAGAACATCCAGGCAAATCCTTCCAGCAGAGTCAATGTTGGGATGGTAGATGGGGGTCAGGAAGCGAATCTTTGGTGGCTCAAAGGGGTACCTGAAGGGATAAGCATTAAGAAACAAAAGTTACTGTTATATCTATAGGCCCAGCTGTTTTGCCACCTAAGCAATGCCATCATTTCCTTCTCCCAGCCTACATGACACCCTTCCCCACAAATCTTTGGAGGCAGTGCTCTGCCTTTGCTGCTTCCAGCTGTGTCCAACTAATACTTCCCTGGACAGCCTTCTACAAGGGAACAACATGAGAAACTGTACTGATGAACAAGCTCTTTCCAGAAAGCTTTGACAGAGTATGATGAGGTAAAAATCATTGCACTTTTAGGTTTTCACTCACACACATTTGATATTCAATGCAAAATAACTGTATCAGCTACTAGAAAAATTGCATTCCTTAAAAAGAGAGTCTCAATTCTGTGTTGAGAGGATAAAGGAAAGACTCACGTGTTACCATTTACAGCAAATACCTTACATCAGTTTACTCATATTTAAAGCAAGACTACACCAAGTACTTAACCAGCCTGGTTTGGGTTGGAAGGGGCCTTAAAGCGCATTTTGCTACACTCTCTTCTACTATCCCAGGATGCTCCAAGCCCCATCCAACCTGGCCTTGGACACTGCCAGGGATGGGGCAGCCACAGCTTCTCTGGGGAACCTGGACCAGGGCTCTCCACCCTCACAGAGGAGAATTCCTTCTTAATTAATCTAGCTAGATCTTATTGCCCACTTACCTTTCAGGAACTATGATTTCCAGGTTGAATATTCCTTTCTCATATGGTGTGTCCACACCTCCTAAAATTTCTTTAGGTGCAAGATAAAAATACAAGAATTACATTAAAAATCAGAATTACAGAATAGTTTGGGTTGGAAGGGACCTTCAAGGTCATCTTGTGCAGCAGTCCCCAAGTACCTCCCACAGTTACAGAGCTGCTCAGGTGACAGAATCATAGAATGTTAAGGGTTGGGAAGGACCTTAAAGACCATCCAGTTCCAGGAACCCCTTTAATTATCCCAGTGTGCTCCAAGCCTCATCTAACCCGGACACTCCCAGACATGGGGCAGCTACAGCTTCCCTGGGCAACCTCTGCCAGGGCCTCACTACCCTCACAGGGGAGAATCCAGGAATAAAAAATGTCATCTTATGTAAGACCAGTTCCACTCCCCAGCAATCAAAACTAAGGGCAGACCAGCCAAGGCACAGACCAAGCTATGTTTAAAGGAAACTAAAATCCAGCACTTCCACATAGCCTATAAACCCCAAAGCAAACAGATCTAGCAGCAAACTGCAATGCAGCCCTGCCTTTGGGGAACCCCCAAGGTACATACGTGCCCGCAGGTCATCGAGCTGCCCGTTCTGCCAGCAGGTGATGCCCGGAGGTGGCTCTGTAGCCAGGAGTGAGAGCTCCCTTGTCAGCCGTGATGCTCTCTGCATGGTGGTAGAGCTCCGAGACCAAAATCTATTCCTGAAAAACCTAGATTTTCAAAAATAGCACTTTAAATTGAGATTTTTTTTTTGGCTGAGGACCTGGGTTTTGAGCTGTTATCCTGATGTGATACCAAAGTCACAGAGAAGCTGAGTCAGTTCCTGGAGCTACTCTTGGACCCAGCTGGAGGAGGGGCATGAAACCCTTTATAATCCATCCCATCCCCTCAGTCTCCAGATGACTCTAATGAACCCTGGGGTTTAACAAACCCTAATGAACTGGGAGGCCATGACCAGACTCCAAACCCCTTATGGGACTGTAACATCTGCCCTAGGACCCCCTGTGTCCCTTCATGTTTAAGGTACCTGCTGCCCTGCTGGGGCCACCCATCAGTCCCCCTTCCTACCCAAAGGGCCCATCTCCCCCTTCCTGTGCAGGGGGAAGTCCGAAAGCTGCTTCAGGGATGGGTCTGAAGTCCATGCCACAGCAATGCCCCTGACACTCCCGAAGCAGGGGTCTACTCTGTCCCCTCAGTCCCCATGGACAGGGACATGAGGACACCCACCAGTCTCCCCCAAAAGGAACCTGGCTCGATAACCCACCACAGCCCAAACCACCGGCTCTGAGGATGGCAGACACCGCCCTAGGCCTAAATGCCCCTTCCAGGGGTTATCTTTCCCCCAGGCACCATCAACACCACAAAAACTCCCCGGCCCGAGCACCCCTTAGTTTCACTGCACCTCCAGCCTGACTGTCCCCACTGAAGAAACATTTTATCCCCTCCATGAGCCTAATTATTTACCCCTCAGTCTAATTACTTCCTCACACGGACAAGAGCTTCGCCTCCCTTCCCACTCCCCAGGGATAGGAACGGCCACCCACAACATCATCCCTCCAAGAACCCTCACATAATCCCTTCGGAACGGCCTCCACTCTCTCTGCTTATTAATTACCTCCTCACGCTAACTAATTAGCGCTCCCCCCAAAACGACCAAAGCCCAAGCTCTCGCCGCCCAGACCCGGGAGGCGGCGCGCGGCGGGGGCCGGACTTCCGCTATCACTTGGCAACGGGCAGACGCCTGGCGGGCAGCCCGCCCCCTGGCCCGCCGCTGGGGCGCTGATTGAGCTGACCTGGCGCTCAGCCCCGCCCCCTCAATTGAATTGGGGCGCTGCTATTGAGTGAGCGCTGCGGGCGGGAACCCAGGTCCCGCCCCCTTTCAGACCGAGAGCGGGGGGCGTGGCCTGAGGTTGTGGTGGGGCGGTGGGAGCGGGGTCGGAGCGGCTCCGGGTCCCTGTAGGGTCCCCGGGTCTAGGATGCTCCAGTCGTGGGACCCTCCCACCCTGAACCGTGTTAAACCTCCGCGGACCGCGGGTAGGGCCCTGCTGGGAGCGGTCCTTGCATAACCCACCCGTCCCGGTCGGTGTTGTGTAACCGGCCCCGTGGAGCGTGGAACCGGCGTCACGCCCGCCGCCACCACAGGCCGTGGGGAAGGAGGTAAAGGCAGGCTCAGGGAGGAGGTGGGAGGCCAGGCTGGCCCGTTTGCCCCAGCTACTGTGGGGCTAGCGCGGGAGCCGCCCTTCCCCGTTCCTCCTCGCTACTTGCCTGCCCGTCTGAGGGGTTCGGGCAGGGGGTCCTGGAGCCTCAGCCAGTCTTCCACACCTTCCCTCTGCCCCGTCCCCCATGGGTAGAGACTCTCGGGGGTGGTTCTCGACCCGCTGCAGGAGAAGCCCCAGTCAAGTCCCTACTTTTAGATGGGCTTGGGACATCCTTCTCTGGCTCAATATTCAATTTTCTTACAC
Source organism: Cyanoderma ruficeps (assembly GCA_008694505.1). NCBI lineage: Eukaryota > Metazoa > Chordata > Aves > Passeriformes > Timaliidae > Cyanoderma > Cyanoderma ruficeps. Next base: position 161,440 of record VZDJ01000444.1, read on the forward strand.
CAAAGCTGTATCCCATACCGTATTTATCACCTAAAGTATTCAAGCAGGTGAAAGAACCTAGAGGTTGGAATCAACAGTCACCTCAGGTCTGTCTCAGTATGGAGAATGAGATTATGGAACCAGATTTATCCAAAAAAATTCATTCTTAGATCTCAGTTAGGGATTGTTCTCAAGCCTGTCAAATCAGGATAACATTGAACAACTTAATGGTGATAATTACTCCACTTCCCAAGCCCAGACTGTGGTTTCAGGGAGTAGGTGTGAGGCTGCTCTCTCCAGGTGTCTGGCACCTGTGTCTATCTGTTTCACTGTTGCTTCTGAAGCAGCCAGGATACCGTCAAGGAGCAGTTGACAATGGAGATTGCCCCACAGAAGAAAACTTAAAAATTTCTCTTCCCAGTTCCTAGGCCTTGGTCTGTCCCTGCCCCATCTGGCTCTGCCAGCTCCAAGGGCCAGGGGGACCAGAGAAGAGCTGCCTGCAATCCTCCTCTGTCTCTCTTGGGAGTTAACACATAAGCTGGAGTGACTTAGACTGTCTTTGATGCAGAATCCACCTCCGTGCAGGTATTCATGGTATTTAGGGGTGTTTAAACCTAGGCAACTCCTTTCCTGTAGGAACAGGAGCACCACAGTGGGTTTTGGATAGCACCGTCCTTGCACTCCTCCAGCACATTCCTGCCTTTGGAGAGAAATGCTCAGCCACAGTAGAGCTGTGATCAGTGATTGTGTTACCTCATCTTTTTGTGTTGTAAAGACCCTGGAGTGTCAGCTGTGCAACCCTCAAGGTAAGGCCTAGTTTTCCCTGCTTTCTGTCTTTGTGTACCTGCCCCGAAGTGCAGGAATGAATCCAGTGTGAGGTGTATTTTCTGCCTGTCTGGTTGATTTTTGGGGAACAGATGTGATCCTGATGTGGCAGGGAGCCTGCGCAGCCTTGCTGGGTGAATGCACTTGAGTAACTGGTTCAGGGAAGGGTGGGAGATTAACAGTGGATAAATCCCAACGTGATGTCAATGACAGCACCTGCTCTGCCTTCTCTAGCATCCCAGAGCATCTGTCCTTTCTGCATGACATGACAGGAGTGTCTGAGAGCACAGTTCCTTTCTGACACCACCCACGGCCACAAGTGATCGTCCTCCCCATTCCTTCCCACCCAGTAGGAGATCCCAGCTCCTCACCCAGCTTTGACATCTCTTTGGCTCTAGGCTCCCTCCCTCCCCAATAGCTTCAGCCCCTGCTTCTCCCAGCCTCTTTTAATAAAATTTTTGTTCTCCCAGCTCTGATTGCCCCAGTCCTCTTTAGTGGGATCCCCAGAGCTGGCCTTGACCCAAACCCCACAGCCCACTCAGGCCATGGCCCTGGGGCCCACCTGCCCTGTGCCCAGTCCCTGTTGTGGTGTGATCCTGCTCCCCACTGCTCCTTCAGGAATGCCATCACTGGAAGGGATGGGATGAGATGGGTCCCAGCCTGCGGACATATCTTGGGGCCATCCCATGGGCTGTGTGGGGCACTGGGCTCAGAGCAGTCCCAGGTGTGTGAGACCAAGGGGCACAGGGTGAGCACAGGCATCATGGGGCTACGGGGCCCTAGATTTGGGATGACCCTGCAGACCATGTGGGGCCACAAGGCTGGGGAAAGCCCCAAAGGCTGTGGGGGGTGAGGCTGGCTGGTGCATAGGGTGCAGGAGACTCCTCCAGCACACTTTTCATGGTTTAGTATCCAAAAATGCCAGCTGGGTGCTCTCCTGAGTAGCAGGAGTCACCTTGTTTTTCCAGTTCTCCCAGGAAGTGGGTGCAGGGTGGTGCCAAGCTGGGGCGCAGGGCGGAGCACCTCACACAGCCCAGTCCTGCGTTGGTCCGTGCTTGTGAGTTTGGGGCCTTACTGGGGGGTTGTAACAAAGTGGGTCTGTCTGGGTGCTGCTGGTGCATGTGTTTGAGGACAGAGCAAATCAGATTTATGGAAAAGCTGCTGAATATGAGTTGAGCAGGGACAAGGGTTGAGTTGCCTGGTGTAGCCATCGGTGAGGGGATGAGTGGAGCTGTTTGGCTGGAAGAGCTGAGCTGGATCAGGGATTGTTGTTTGGTTCTTTGCTAATCCCTAATCTCATAATTCTCCTCTGGGAATAAAGCTTGAAATTAGCAGCAGGTGGGGACCCACCTGGGGAGGTGGGCATTGAGCTTTCCCAATTTTACATGGGAAGGTGAGTTTAGGAGGTGCTGCTGGGCTTGGTGCAGACACGAGGTGGCAGCTGGGCTCATCCTTTGCTTCCTCCAACATCTGCTGAGTCCATTGTCTTGAACAGGGCAGCCAGAGCTTGGGAGCTGCTTCCCAAACTGTACCCTGAGCCACTTCAGCCTAAGACCCAAGGTCAGCACTCCTGCCAATCCTCTGAACTCAGCTGAAGTTGTTCAGAGGGGAGTAAATGTATGAATCAAGTGTAGTTTTGTGTTATTATCACATCCAGCTCTGCTCTGGAGGCAGGCTGGGAGAGCTGGGGATGTCCAGCCTAGAGAAGAAAATGAGGGACCTCAGAGCCCCTTCCAGTGCCTAAAGGGGTTCCAAGAGAACTAGAGAGAGACTTTGGACAAGGAGGAATGGCTTCAAACTGCCAGAGGGCAGGGTGAAATGGGATATTGGAAGAAATTGTTCCCTGTGAGGGTGGTGAGGCCCTGACACGTTGCCCAGGCAAGCTGTGGCTGTCCCATGCCTGGAAGTGTCCAAGGCCAGGCTGGACGGGGCTTGGAGCGACCTGGGATATAGTGGAAGGTGTTCTTGCCCATGGCAGGAGGTGGAACTGAATAGGCTTTAATGTCCCTTCCAACCCAAACCAATCTGGGATTCTGTGAAATCCATAAATGTAGATGTCTCCTACCAAAATTGCCTGACAGAGGGAGTATTGCACCATATGCAGGTGTTCGGAACAGCTTACCGGCTAGCTGGCTCACTGAGTCCGCGTATAGAGGTACAGCCTTGTACCTTTTAGGTTTGGTGGGTCTGAACCTCAAGCAGAAGCGTGGTAGACGGCATGGAAGAAAGGAGGACTCTCACGTGGGTTTCACTAGGCTTTATTCCACCCAGAGGACTGCCCACGGTACAGAGTGAGATTTGGCCCTCGGTTCTCACCTTAAGTTCAGAGGGCGTAGAAAGAGCAGGGGAGAATCTAGAACCAATCCAGGGAAGGGGGGGGTGTGACCCAGAACAGGGGACAATTAGCAGAACAATATATGAACAGAAAGGGGAGTGGGGAATTTGAGAACTTGTCGAATCATCCTGAAGCCTCACTAGAACCTTTCAGGATTTAGGGCGGGATGGCAGTGTGATTGACAGGACCCACCACCAGGGAAAGACCACAGGGCGTTTGGCCATGGGGGTGTAGGAACAAACCATTATAAAACAGATAACAAAAGCATACAGAATTTTGGGAAACCCAAAATGCGCACCGCAACAGTACCAGGTCTCTGGTGAGCTGATTGCTCCTGCAGACCTCCTTGAAATCAGCTAATGACTTCCAGAGGGTTTGCTGACAGCCACATCTGTGGGGTTAAAAAGTGTTTGTCTACTAAATGAAGCTCTGGCAGTTCCATCTGTTTTGATTCCTTCCTTCTGGTGAGTGTTATTGGGATGTAATTTCATTGAGAGATTTAATTTAAGGATTTGCGTGAGTCGTGTGGGGCAGAGACTATTCTCTGTGGAGCTGGGTAGTGATCCTGCTGCTGTGTGGTGGGGCCAGAGGAGAGGTTTGGTCTTGTTCCTGCGTTTCTCTCTCATGAACCCTTATCAAAGCAGGAAGTTTATGGTAAAAACTGCTGAGGATTTTTTGGAGCTCTCTTTCTAATTTTTAATTTACCTTGTTCATTATAGGAATTTATTGTCCTGAAAGCCAAGGGTTCCCTTCCTCCTGTAGCCAGGATGTTGCATCGCACCATTCACCTTTTCCGGAAGGAGCTTCGGCTTCACGATAACCCAGTGCTGCTGGCTGCCCTGGAGTCCTCAGCGGCCCTGTACCCTGTATACATCCTGGACAGGGCATTCCTGACCTCCTCCATGCACATCGGGGCCCTGCGCTGGCACTTCCTACTCCAGTCTCTTGAGGATCTTCACAAAAACTTGTGCCAGCTGGGCTCCTGTTTGCTGGTTATTCAAGGGGAGTATGAGACCGTTCTTAGGGATCACATCCAGAAGTGGAATATCACACAAGTGACACTGAGTGCAGAGATGGAGCCATTTTACAAGGAGATGGAGGCCAGCATCCAGCGCCTGGGGGCAGAGCTGGGCTTTGAGGTGCTCTCTCTGGTGGGCCACAGCCTGTATGATACCCAGCGGTACGTGACTGCCCCAAGCCCACAAGTGTTTCCAGGGAGGTAATTTTAGAAGAGAAAAGGCCACGTGTCTTGGCTTTTCCTTTGGAGAAAATTGGACTGTCTGAGGTGAACGTAGTGCTCTTTGCTGGAGAAACTTTGTGCGTTACTCTCTCGGAAGGAACAGAAAAGATTGTGTACGGGTTTTAGGATTTCAACCTCAAGAGCTGATTAACTTCTTCCTTTTGGGCAGTTTAATTCACCTAAAAACTTAAACAGAGTGGAAGAAAGTCTCTAACAAATTTAGTAGGACTTGTAAAAGTTCTGTTAAATACAGCAAAGAGTTTTTGGTGTCAGATTTTTTCAAAATCTTTCAAATCAACTTTCACTGGTGTCTGAATACACTTGTATCCAAGCTGTTACTCAGTGCTGAATGACTAAAGATACTGAAATTACTAAGAAGGAAAGCAGTAATAACTAAACCAGCCCACTTGTGCAAAACCCCTAAATTATGTACATGAATGGATGTGTGTAACTTGCTGTCTTGAATTCGAGCTGTTTGCACAGGTAATTGCTCAGAGAGGACAGTTATTTTCTGCCCTGAACCTGTTTTTTGTGACACCAGAGGCATCCCACACCATGCCCTGTGTGTCCTGGCTGTGTGTGCAGGTGAAGCAATAGCTGGAATCCTGATCCCAGTTTTGTTGTCTTAGGTCCTGAGAAGCTGCTCTTGGGATAGATGTACATTCACCCAGGGGAGTTTTACTTGTAAAATCTGCAATTTCCACATTCAGTTGCACTAATGGAGTTGTTATAGCCTGTGATGTCACCTTCCTGTTCACTGGCAGTTCCAGCTCCTTCCTTGGTTTCTGTTGTATGAAAAGAGATCTTGTTTTTTTTTAAGGATTTTGGACCTAAATGGTGGGAGTCCCCCATTAACTTACAAAAGGTTCCTTCACATTCTGTCTCTGCTTGGTGACCCTGAGGTGCCTGTCCGAAACCTCACAGCTGAAGACTTCCAGTAAGTACCAGCTAGTGAGTGGAAATTGCTGGTCCTCTTTCTCTGTCCAAAAGAAGAGCCAGGGCCAGATGATAATGAGGCATTTTAGATGTTTCCTTGTTTTATTTCTGTGCATGGAGGGTTACTGGTTCTATATACAGGGGATGTGACTCTTGTTGGGAGGGGAGAACAGATGGTGGAATGGTCTGATACTCATCTCTTTTGATATATGTGCAACAGATTTACTACCATGTGGGACATCTCACAAAATAATGTTTGGATTCAGCGATTTAAAGGTCTTTTCCAACCTTAATGATTCTGTGATTTCATAAAAGTCTTCAGCTTTTGCAAGGCACCTTGAGAAAAGCTTTTAAGAGATGTCAAACTCCTACAGAGGAAAGCCTGGGGAATTTACTCAAAGGCATGCTCTACATTCCTCTCAAGATTTTGGATAGGAATTGGATGAACCACTATAGTTTGTTTTACACAGGAAGTTCAGTGGAATAATCCTACTGTTCTCTCCTGGCTTTAAATCTCTCCTCCTCTCTGCTATATTGGATAGAGGGACTGAGCTCGTGTCTCCCAGGATTTGAGAAGAAGCTCAGAGTCAACGATGTCTTGTGTTTAGCTCTGCATGAGCAGAGGTCAGTGATCCAAAGGCAGGTAAGACAGGGGCAGGAGAGAGCTGGAATGGGACTGCAAGTACTTGGGATTCCATGTCAGGTTCCTCCTGCATGGCCTCAGCTCAGTGCGACCAACCCAGGCTTGGATCTTCCCATCTTGGGGGAGTCCTGTTAATTCCTGAATGTTGTCCTCAGACAGTCTGATGACAAGATTCATGTAAGTACTGGGATATATAAGTTCCTATGTTTTTTTCTAGCACTATGTTTTTCCCTTTTTTGCTTAATTTGCTTGTTTGGACTTTTAAAATTAATGCTGGTGGGAGATAAGTGGTCCATATGCTTCCCAGCAGGCCTGAGCTATATCAGTACTCTGAGAGTTGCACTAGCCCCACTTCTGTAGGTGTCTGCAGCAGGGCTAAGCTCAGGTTTGTCCAGGTAAGTACAAGGATCTATTGATGTCTAAGTTCATTTGTGGGTTGTGAGAAATCTCTATGCCACCAGTACTTCCTTGGGCCTCTTCATCTGTGTTTTACAGGGGGGAAGAAAACCCAAACTTATGCTCTTTCAGCCATATGGGGGGCAGAGGCCTTGGGAAGCCTCAGCAACTGAGGCTGAGGAGATGTGGGGGGGCTGCTGAGGGGTGTGAGCTTGGGGAGCCCCCACCTTGGTTAGCAAAGAGCAGCCGGAGTTGCCCAGGAAGCTGATCTGTCTTCTTCCCTATGAAACTGAAAGAGAGAAGGTTTGGATTAGATGTTGGGATGAAATTCTTCCCTGTGAGGGTGGTGAGGCCCTGGCACAGGTTGCCCAGAAAAGCTGTGGCTGCCCTATGCCTGGAAGTGTCCAAGACCAGATAGACCAGGGCTTGGAGCAACCTGGGATAGTGGAAGGTGTACCTGCCCATGACAGAGGGTGGAGTGAAATGGGCTTTAAGGTCCCTTCCAACCCAAACCAGTCTGGGATTCTGTTAAACCTCTCCAGAGTGACTTCTCCTCAGGGGCAGAGGAGCTGGAGTGGCCTTTGGGGGCAGCACCATAATTGGGTTTAGGGTCTGAGGAGGCTCTTGGTTCCCTCCTAGGAATGGATGTGACAGCTGGGAGCAACCAGAGAGGAGCTGCCTCTAAACATTGTGTAGGGCATGGGAACTAAAAGGGATCTGAGCTGTGGGTGCAGCTGACTGCTCTGAGCACTGTAACTTTGTAGGACTGTTCCTCTTCCCCCAGTTCAGGCTAGAATTCCCTGGAGCAATTGCAGGATGAACTCTTCTCCCCCAAGAGGGTACAGCCTGAGATTTCTCGCTGTGCTCTGGTGGGACTGTGATCAAGGAGGCTTCGTGTGTGCCATGGAGAGGGGCTGCCTCCTTCTCCTGGCTCCTGTTGCTCCCCTCAAAGAGCTTTCTCTCTCATTTCAGGAGATGTAGGGCCCCTGACCCAGACCTAGCTGAGTGTTACAGAGTGCCCCTTCCCGTGGATTTGAAGATTTCCCCAGAGAGCCTTTCCCCTTGGAGAGGAGGGGAGACCGAGGGGCTGCAGCGCCTGGAGCAACACTTAACTGACCAGGTCAGCCCTGATGGAACACAAGTGGACTGAGATCAGCATCCAGCTTTGCTTGGAGAAGGGTGGCAGCTTGGGCTTGGGTTTTGTTCTCCTTGATTTCTGGGATGGGGGAGTGTTTTCCAGGCACGATATCAAACAAACCCCTGTGATAGTGAAGCCAGTTCCCAGAGCTTTCCTCTTTTTATTACGGGACATGTGTCATCTTGTGCTGCCTGAACCCAAATTTCTGTTTTCATTTCAGGGCTGGGTGACAAGTTTTACTAAACCAAGGACAATCCCAAACTCGCTGCTTCCAAGCACCACAGGCCTGAGCCCATATTTCAGTATGGGCTGTCTGTCAGTTCGGACATTCTTTTATAGGTTGTCAAACATCTATGCGCAGGTAAGAAAATCATTGCTCCTAAGTAAGCAAATCCAAAACTGTGACATGTGGCATAGGAGGCAGGCTTTAACACTTGGATCATCTTGGTAGAGACCTGGTGTATCAAAAAATGCTCCTTTGTAAATGTCTTCTCACAGTGTCCCATGAAATCTGTAGAGTGGCTTCATGTTGTGTGAAACATGAATGTCTGCAGCCCTTCCCAATTATGTTTTAGAAACAGGATATTCGTATTTTTAATTAATATTTTCATCAGGAACTGTAGTGACAGGACAAGGGAAAATGGCTTCAAACTGAAAAAAAGCAGGTTGGGATTAGATGTTGGGAAGAAATTCTTCCCTATGAGGTTGGTGAGGCCCTGGCACAGGTTGCCCAGAAAAGCTATGGCTGGCCTATGCCTGGAAGTGTCCAAGGCCAGGTAGGCCAGGGCTTGGAGCAATCTGGGATAGTGGAAGGTGTCTCTGCCCATGACAGAGGGTGGAGTGAAATGGGCTTTAAGGTCCCTTCCAACCCAAATTGTGGTTCTATGAATAGGGAGCAGTCAGATCCGGGATCAGCATGGAAGCCCAGGAAAACCTTCCTAAAATTCAAGGATTTTGTTTGTCTGTCTGGTGGTTAAGGGTATTTTTTGATTCCAGAAACAGTTCTGTTTCTGGAAATCAACTGGTTTTGTCTTAGATAAGTTTTAATTGTAGCATAAACCAAAACCAATTTCTGAAATCTTGTTTGATTCTTAAGAAAAACTGAGCTTGAAACCAACCCAAGAAAACCAAGATCCTCCTTTACCTCTATCTTAAGATTATCTTTTGAGACATGGCTGAGCCACCTGAATTCAGTTAACATGTTAATAAATACATCCTTATTGTAAGAAATCCCAGTGTGACACTGTTTTGGAAGGTAGATGGAGAATGTTTGATGTAACACTGAGGTCTGGCAGTTTGGCTTTGCTTTGGGCTGTTGCGGGCCGAAGCTGGGCGTGTCCCAATTTCAGGAACATGGAAATGAAACTCACACCACGGCTGTTTTAGAAAATTCCTCCTTTAATTCAGTCTTACTCCAGTTTTTATACATGTGTACAGAGGTCAAGAGATTGGCTACACAGGTTGCCACCTCTTCAACCTGGATGGTGGACATCACCATCAATCATTTCTTCTCTCAGAGGAGAACTATGTAAACATTCTAAGAATAGATATTGTTTCCATGAAGCTGCGTGAGAAAATTCTACAGAAAGACAAAAAGACAGAAAGCTCAGGGCAACGCTTTGGGCCAGACAGCATTGCCTCCAATCTTTAATTTCCTTGACTTGAACACTAAAGTACCTTGAAACCAGTATTGTAGTCAGATTAATCTTTATTTTATAGGCCCAACAATCCCAAAATGAGTGAGGCTGCAATGCTATGTATGAACTGAAGTTGTCACCTTATGTCTTTTGCAGGCAAAGCACCACTCACTGCCACCAGTGTCGCTCCAAGGGCAGCTGTTGTGGAGGGAATTCTTCTATACAGTAGCATCAGCAACCCCCAACTTCACCCAGATGGCTGGGAACCCCATCTGCCTTCAGATCTGCTGGTACAAGGACGCAGAGAGGCTCCACAAATGGAAAACGGTAATGAGGTGCATTGCCACAGCAGCTGCATTGGAGATTGGAGCTTTCCTCTTCCCTTGATTGATCCCTCCGAGCAGTTTGAGGGGGTCTTGCAGGGTGTGACAGGCTGTGAGAGCTGGGAATGTTCAGCCTGGAGAAGAGAAGGCTCTAAGGAGATCTTAGAGACCCTTCCAGTGCCTAAAGGGGCTCCAGGAGAGCTGAAGAGGGACTTTGGAAAAGGGATGGAGTCACAGGATAAAGGGAAATGGCTTCCAACTGACAGAGGGCAGGGTTAGATGGGATGTTGGGACAGAATTCCTCCCTGTGAGGGTGTTGAGGCCCTGGCACAGGGTGCCCAGAGCAGCTGTGGCTGCACCATGCCTGGAAGTGTCCAAGGCCACGTTGGCCAGGACTTGGAGCAACCTGGGATAGTGGAAGGTGTCCCTGCCCGTGGCAGGGGATGGAATGGGCTTTAATGTCCCCTCCCACCAAAACCATCTGTGAAAGCAGTGTATGAGCGGATGCCTGATGTTCCTGTTCTGCTGTAGGCACAGACAGGGTTCCCATGGATCGATGCCATTATGACCCAGCTGCGCCAGGAAGGTTGGATCCATCACCTCGCTCGGCACGCTGTCGCCTGCTTCTTGACACGGGGGCACCTTTGGATCAGCTGGGAAGAGGGAATGAAGGTTCACTGCTGGCTTTTATTTTCCTCTGTTCTGCCTGACCCTGAGAAACCCTGCACAGCCTGAGTCTAGCAGTGGAGGGTTCTGCAGAGCGGGGTTTAATTCTGTCCCTTCCTGTGGATCTCAGAGTTTATAGAGTCTCTTTGTTTGTCGGTGCAGTGAGAGGTCATTCCCTTTCCCAAATCCTCATGATTTTCGGATAACAAGAGTTCGGATAACAAGGTGGAGACATGCTCAGTCTGTAGCCCATCCCAAACACAGTTTTTGGGTTGCTCTGTCTTCCTTCTCTCTGTGGAGAGCATTCCTGGTGTGCCTATGAGGAGGCAGCCCAGGCCCCACAGTGCTGTGCTTCCCAACAGCAACCCTCACCCTTCATCTCCCAGCCTGGTTTTGTCTAGTTTTTGCAATGTAGCCATTTCAGGAATGTTTCTCTCTCTCTTCCTATCCCTGATGTGCAGGTGTTTGAAGAGCTGCTCTTAGATGCTGACTACAGCATCAATGCTGGGAACTGGATGTGGCTGTCAGCCAGTGCCTTCTTCCACCAGTACACACGGATCTTCTGCCCTGTCCATTTCGGCAAGCGCACAGACCCCCAGGGCAACTACATCAGGTCAGGGGACACCTCACTCCACTCTCTCCCTGAAAGCTTCCCAAGCTCCTCTGACAGCAGGAGCTGATGAACTGGATCAATTTGAAACACACACACCTGTTAAACAGGCCTCATAGCAATGGTCTTGTTGAACACATGAGCAAACTGAGGCATGGAGAAGCAGAGAGATACTTGTCGTTCCAAGTGGTGGCTGAGCAGGGCTTGCATTCATGAGCGCCTGTTGCCTCCCAGCACCATGTTTGATCACCAGGCTGGCTCCTCTTTCTAAAGGGTTTGACTAGAACTTCCCACAGTTTTCCTGCTCCAGTCTGCACTTTCCTTCTTGCTTTTCATAGAATTTTGGGATATGCTTGGAAGAGACCTTAAACCTCATCCAGTTCCACTCCCTGCCACGGGCCGGGACACGTTCAACTGTCCTAAGGTTTCTCTAAGCCTGGCCCTGGACAATTTCAAGGATAGGATGGCCACAGCTTCTCTGGGCAACCTGTGCCAGGGCCTCACCACCCTCAAAGGGAGGAATATCCCAATATCCCATCTAACCCTGCCATTGTTTAGTTGCACACACATAGGTTTTATTTTCCACTCTGAGTCCTCTTTGCTTCAGAGTCTCATTTCATTGTCTCTCCATAATGTGCTCTCTCAAAGCACTGTGGGGTTTCCTGGGCTAACTGTGTTAATGTTGAGCAAACAGCTCCATTTTCAAACATCTCTTCCTCCCATCCTGTTTAGATTTGGGAATTGCTGAGGAGAAGCCTGTGCTGAGCTACGACTTTGCCATTCTGCAACAATTTTTTAAAATTAGTTTGTTTTTTAAATTTGTTAATGTTTAGGATGAAATGCCAGTGAAAATGTTAAAACCATATCTTAGAGGAAATAAAAACTGAAGTACTGTTTAAATCATCCCATTTATTCTATGCTGTAAAGTTAACTTTTGGAAGACATCACCTATGGAGGTTTAAGAACATAAACCAAATTTTTTGTGGAGAATGAACCATAACTTTCCCAAAGATTGTAATATCAATATTAACATGGCATAGGTTGGTTTACACTTCTCTGAATGTATGAATATTTGCATGCAGGATTTTAAACTCCCCTATTATCCCTGTTTTGTAGGAAATACTTGCCTATACTAAAGAACTTTCCCTCCAAGTACATCTACGAGCCCTGGACAGCATCTGAAGATGAGCAGAAGCAAGCAGGATGTATTATAGGTAACTAATTCACATTCCTTGCTAAGGATTGCTGGTAACTATCCAAAATAAATGTGTATCAGATGGAAGCATCACACTGACAACATAAGCCATTTATCTTCTGAAAATGGATGAATCCAACAGCCTTCCTTCTGTTCATTGTCCATTAACATTTTTTATTGGAGTCTCATTTCACAGTACATATTTTTGCCTCAACTTTGTTCTAAAACTCTTGGATCACTCCATGTTTTTGCCTTTGAATTTATCCATCTTGGATGCTTGGCTGCTTTAAATAGTATCAGAACATCTTGTGCTTTAACTCCTGCCCTAACGCATGTCTGAAGGCTCTTATGTCAAAGTGGAAGCTCTTCTCTTTGATGGAGAGGATTAGGCACTTTAAGAACAGGTAGGAGTATTTCAAATCCGGGGAAAACACCCTTGCTGAGTATGGTAAAAGCTCTGTCTCCACATTGCCCAGGTCAGGATTACCCCTTCCCCATGGTGAACCATAAGGAAGCCAGTGACCACAACCTGCAGTTGATGAAACAGGTCAGAGAGGAGCAGCACAGAACAGCCCAGCTCACGAGAGGTGAGAGGTGCTGCAGCACCCATGTTCCCTGTGCTGTGACACACAGGCTGTCCCCAGGAACCCAGGGCTCGGGGGCTTGGCTTTGGGTGCTTTTCCAGGATGCTTTTCCTCTTTGGATACCAACACCATGCACAGATATTATGTTTACTGTTAAAACGCTATCCCAAGTATGAGAACAAGAATGTGAGCCTTTTCTTCCTTCCCTCTTCCTTGGAGCATCCTCCTGCCTGCTGCAGAAATGCCTTCCCAAAACCAGATTTTCTCCACCTGCCCTGACTCCCCAGCCCCAGGCTGGCTGGGTGTGTCTACAAGGTGCAGAAATCTCTGCAGCTCTGCCCATGCCTCTTGTAAACAAGAACATTCTTGTTTGTCCTTGGTACCATGATCTGCCCTATGCCGTGGCAGTGACTGAGATTCTCACTGAGCACAAAGCTCTGGAGAGGTGAGTTGTTCCAAGAAATTTACCTTTTGACACGTTTTTTTGCATTACTTAACCCTATGGATAACAAACCATAAGGTTTGATAGGTAGTCATCAGGTAAGGCTAGAACACTCAGACTGCTGAGTCTGAAGTAATTAGTTAAGTAGGTCACACAGTTGTGTCACTTATGGCACCTGTGCTCTTAAAATTGAAATCCCAGGGCCTGTGCTGAGCTCAGAGGAATCCTTTCACAGTAAAACATGGAATCTCAGCCTAGTTTGGCTGGGAAGGGACATTAAAGCTCATCTCATTCCACCCCCTGCCATGGGCAAGAACACCTTCCTCTATCCCAGGTTGCTCCAAGCCTTGTCCAACCTGATCTTGGACACTTCCAGGCATGGAGCAGCCACAGCTACTCTGGGCAACCTGTGCCAGGGCCTCCCCACCCTCACAGGGAAGAATTTCTTCCCAATATCCCACCTAACTCTGTCCTCTGGCAATGGGAAGCCATTCCCTCTTGTCCTGTTGCTCCAGGCCCTTGTCCCACGTCCCTCTCCAGCTCTCCTGAAGCTCCTTTAGGAAGGGTCTCTAAGGTCTCCCTGGAGCCTTCTCTTCTCCAGTCTGAACATTCCCAGCTCTCCCAGCCTGGCTCCATAATGAAATTTAAGTGACAAAAATCCCTTTTTATTTAACAGTGGGCCACAATACCCTCTCTATATTATAGAAACCCAACATGCAGCAGCTGAGGGGCACCTTAATTATTCCTTCCTTCATTGTTCTGATCTGAGGGAATTAATTTTTCCAAACCCTGGAATGGATAACTGCGTCCAGGAGGTTGCACATTGGAATAGTACAGATATAACGCCTGTATGCTGGCAGTTCTTCCAGCAACCCTGTGGTACCAGGGACTTAATGTTGGCAGTACTGCTGGAGATAGGTAGAGCCAAAATTTTGAGAGTCCCCGACTCCAAGCATTATCCCAACACCCATCTCAGTATGAAAACCAGCTCATACAGGTGAGCAGATGTTGGAATAGAGTAAGGGCTAAGGAGTTGGATGGCAGTTGGAGCAATCTGGAAGATGTCCCTGCCCATGGCACAGGGTGGAGTGAAATGAGCTTTAAGGTCCCTTCTAACCCAATCCATCCTGGGATTTCATGATTCTTGTTGCCTATGAACAGAAGCATTTTCTGATATTTTGTGTCTTCACCTCACTGAAGTCAGAGAAGACTTTGCAAACTTTAATCCTTCTTTATTTCTCGCTTTAGATGATGCAGATGACCCCATGGAAATAAAGGTAAAACTTGACCGTTCCGAAGAAAACATTTCAAAAAGAAAAGTGGCCCGAATGACAGAATAAACCAAAATTCCGTCAGAGGTCACCTGCTGTGTACAAAAAAAGGCAAGAGGGGAGAGTCAGGGCCGAAGCACTGTCCTCCATTCTTTGCCCTGCTAATGGTGCCTCTTGCTTGTGACCTGACCTCAGGAGATGTGTTGGATCTTAAGTAGTTTTAGTGCAGTTATTTTGGACAAAATTGTTTATCTTTGAGTGGCTTCTGGACCATTTGTTGAAGCTGTTGGGTGAATGCAAGAGGTGCCTGGTTGTTGTGGCAGGTCCTGCTGCTGCAACATCCTTCCAATCCATGTGTTTCATGCACCTGTATAAACAGATTTTGTGACAAGTACTCATCTTTATGTCAGAAGACCATATGCACAATAATGTGGTTCCACATTAGTATTAGGACCTTGATTTGCCTGCCTTGTAGAAGCAAAGATTTAGGGATGTTTAGATTATTTAAGTTCCCAGTTTTTGACTGTAGTCTCCAGTTTAGGGAAACAGAGCAGAATGCAGCCCCTTGTACCTTTTCTGTAGTTTCAAAGTCATAACTAGGAATTATGCATTTTAAGGACAACGCTGAAAATATCTCACTAAATTAGGGCTAATATACAACTTTATCACCGTAATTATCTTCCTTGGCTAACTGGAATGGCAGGGCAGAGATTAATTCTATCATGTAGCACATGGAAAAATTTCCCCTCCCACTGAAATGTATTGTTGTGAAGTTTGACAAGGCTGGATTAGTCAATTATGTTTGGGAGTTTGGTGGTGGGGGGTACAGTGGAGTTTTCATGGCTGCAGGTAGTATTTTGGGTTTGGAAAGAAATAAAACTTATTTCTGACATGAACAATGCAAGGGCTCTGGAGCAATCTGTTCTCACAATTGATATCCAGTGGTCCTCTCAGAAAACCTGGTGGCACAACAGCTCCACCAGCAATCCAAACTCCTTAGAAGCATCCCGGGATCTAGTGCAGGAGCAGCAAAGGAACCGTGAGGCCATAAACTACAGAATCTTTCAATGCTGCTGGAGACCTGCAGGACCTGTCAGGGCAGACCATGCTGGCAGTAGGGCAGTGAGATGTTAATGCAAAGCTGCAAGGATCTTCCTGCTGCTCCAAGCCTGCATCACATTCCTGGAGGTGCCCATGTTCCCTGACACTTTAGCCCTCCAGCAAACCTAATGACTTGCAGGGATGGCCAGAAGGAAAAGCCTTCTGCCTCCCCCTTTATGGAAGGTAGAAATCCAAGGTGATGCTTGTTTCTTTGGGGAGATCTGCTCCAAAGCCTCCTGGCATTCCTCTCCTCTGTTACTGGGCTCCTTCCTGAGCCTGAAGGATTTACTGCATACCTGAAGGGATTATGCCCATCCACAAGAAGGGCTGGAAGGAGAATCTGGGAAACTACAGGCCTGTCAGCCTGCCATCAGTGCCCAGTAGGATTATGGAACAGATCATCTTGGGTGCTATCACCCAGTACCTACAGGATGGCTGGGGGATCAGACCCAGCCAGTGTGGGCTTACAGGGAGCAGGTCCTGCCTGACCAACCTGACCTCTTTTTATGACCAGGTGACCCAGTTGGTGGATGCAGGGAGGGCTGTGGATGTGTCTACCTGGACTTTGGCAAAGCCTTTGACACTGTCTCCCATGGCATACTCCCAGATAAGCCCACAGCTTGGACAGGAGCATTCTTTGCTGGGTTAAGAACTGGCTGGTGGCCAGGCGCAGAGAGTGGTGGGGATGGTGCTACATCCCCCTGGAAGCCAGTCACTAGTGGTGTCCCCCAGGGATCAGTGTTGGGCCCAGTCCTATTTAATCTCTTCATTGATGATCTGAATACGGGGATTGAGTCCACCATCAGTAAATTTGCAGATGACACTAAGCTTGGAGCACGTGTTGATCTGCTGGAGCATAGGAGGGCTCTGCAGAGACCTGGAATGGTTGGATAGATGGGCAGAATCCAGTAAGATGAAGTTTAGGAAGTCCAAGTGCTGAGTCCTGAACTTTGGCCACAACAACCCCCTGCAGCACTGCAGGCTGACAGAGTGGCTGGACAGTGCCCAGGTAGAAAGGGGACCTGGTCAATAGCCGATTGAACATGAGCCAGCAGTGTGCCCTGGTAGCTGAGAAGGCAAATGGCTCCTGGCCTGTATCAGGAATGGTGTGGCCAGCCGGAGCAGGGAGGTCATTCTTCCCCTGTACTCGGCACTGGTGACGCCACACCTTGAGTGCTGTCTCCAGTTCTGGGCCCCTCAGTTTAGGAAGGATGTTGAGATGCTCGGGCATGTCCAGAGGAGGGCAACAAGGCCAGTGAGGGGCCTAGCACAAAAGCCCTGTGAAAAATGGTTGAGGGAGCTGAGGGTGTTTAGTCTGGAGAAAAGGAGGTTCAGGGGGGCCTTATCACTCTCTAGAAATCCCTGAAAGGTGGTTGCAGACAGATGGGGTTGTTTTCTTCTCCCAAGTGACCAGTGACAGGATCGTCACAGCCTCAAGTTGCACCAGGGGAAGTTTAGGCTAGATATTAGAAAAAAAATTCTTCACAGAAAGAGTGATTTGGCATTGAAATGGGCTGCCCAGGCTGGTGGTGGATTCACCACCCCTGGAGGTGTTTAAAAAAGTACTTGATGAGGCACTCAGTGCCATGGCTTAGTTGATAAGGTAATGTTAGGTCACAGGTTGGACTCAATGATCTCAAAGGTCTTTTCCAACCTAGTTTATTCTGTGGTTCTGTGTCTGCAGCCTGGCCCCAGTGCAGGGGCTCCAGGAATGCAGAACTAGCTACTGCCTCATGTTTCAAGGCACAATCTTTTCCTTCAAGCCCTAAAGACGCTGGTCTTGTTTTCTTGTTTCCTGTTTCTACCTTGAAGTGTTTTGTGTTCCCTGAGCTTCAGAGTCCTGGGGCTGTGTTGTACACCAGAACAGTGGAATCCCAGACTGGTTTTGGTGGAAGGGACATTAAAGCTCATCCAGTCCCACCCCTTGCCATGGGCAGGGACCCCTTCCATTACCCAGGTTGCTCTAAGTCTCGTCCAAAGTGGCCTTGGACATTTCCAGGGATGGGCCATTAGCTTCTCTGAGCAACCTGGGATAGGGCCTCACCACCCTTTCAAGGCCTCTTTGGGACTTCTGTTGTTGCAAAGCAGTTTCATGGTCTAGTCTGTGGTTGGAAGGAGCCAGACTTGGCCTGCAAAGGAGCTGCTGTGAGAGTAAGAACTGTGTTTGAGCAATAAACAGAAAATGCGGTTGGAGTCTGACCTCTGCTTCTGGCTGACAAAGTAGCATTGGAGAGGTTTCTGAAAGAAGCAAAGTCAAGGAATCACAGAATCCATGAGGTTGGAAAAGCCCTCTAAGATCACCAAGTCCAAATGTTCCCCCAGCACTGCCATCTACACCACTCACCCATGTTCCCAGATGTCAGATCTACACACTTTTTGAACACTTTAATGAGTGGTGACTCCACCCCTGCCCCAGGCAGCCCTTGCCACGGCCTGACCACCCTTTCCAGAAAGAAATTTTTCATAATATCCAACATAAGTCTCCCCTGGGGCAACTTGTAAACTTCCATTTTCAGTGCTGAACCCTCTTGTCCTGTCCCTGTTCCCTGGGAGCAGAGCCTGACCCCCCTGGCTGCCCCCTCCTGTCAGGCAGTTGTGCAGAGCAAGCTCTCCCCTGAGCCTCCTTTTCTCCCGGCTGAGCCCCCCAGCTCCCTCAGCCACTCCTGGTGCTCCAGACCCTTCCCCAGCTCCATTTCCTTCTCTGGGACATGCTCCAGTCCCTCAAGGTCTTTCTTGGGGTGAGGGGCTCAAAACTGACCCCAGGATTGGAGGTGGGGCCTCACCAATGCAGGGGGACAGTCACTGGTTGGTCCTGCTGGACACACCGTGGCCAGACAAACACCCCCAGGTCCTTTTCCCCAGCAGCCACTTGGAAGAACTGAGTGGGTTTGTGACCTCATGGCCAAGAGACATGCTCTGTAAAGATGAATTACTGGCACAGTGTATCTGTGTCTGCATCTTTTTCTCTGCTAAGGGGATCTGACCTTGGAGGCAGCAGGATTTGATGTGGAATTGTTCATATATTGACTCACAAAAATGTGCCTGATGCAGCTCTCTGAGTTCTGGGCTGTGGAGACAGGTGATGACATCTTTGCTGGGCATTCCTGGCATGATTCAAAGCCACTCCAGCTGGGTTTGGGTCACCTAGGTGCTTTTATTGTAGGAGGGAAATGTGTCTGATGTTGTTGATTTTGTTAGATTTTTCTTTGTTTTAACCACTCCTGCCTCTCCCTTGCCCTTCCTCACCCCTCTCCAACATGCCCAAAGCTTCTCTCTATTCCTGGGTGATATTCTTCCTCATTTTTCTTCCTTATGAGACTTATCTTGTAAGGTTTTCATTTGGGGGTTGTGAATTAGGGCTTTAAGTGTCTTTTCTGATCTCGTTTCCCGTGGTTTGAGTCACTGTTGGTGAAAATGACAGCGAGACATTAATTAAGTCACCTGTTGTGAGTCACTTGTGCTCCAGGGAGCCTTTCATGGTCTCTCAGATGGGTTTGGGTTGGAAGGAACCTTAAAGGTCACCCCGTTCCACCCCCTGCCATGGTCAAGGACACCTCCCACCAGACCAGGTTGCTCCTGGTCCGGCTTGCCCTGTCCAACTTTGCATTTTCAGAGCTGCTTTAGTGCTTTGCCAACAGTGGAGTTGATGAGCTATCTGCCTTCTTTGCTGTTGAGGCAACTTTCAGTTCTCATAACAGGGCAGAGCTCCTGGGGGACTGCGGCTCCTCCCGAGAGCTCTGATCACTCTTCTCTGTGACCAGGGACAGGACACAAGGGAATGGCTGGAGCTGTGCCAGGGGAGGGTTAGGCTGGATATCAGGGAAAGGTTCTTCCCCCAGAGGGTGCTGGGACACTGAACAGGCTCCCCAGGGAGTGGGCACAGCCCCAAGGCTGCCAGAGCTCCAGGAGTGCTTGGACAATGCTCTCAGGGATGCACAGGATAGGGTGGTTGGGGTGTCTGTGCAGGGCCAGGGGTTGGACAGGATGGTCCTTGTGGGTCTCTTCCTGCTCAGGACATTCTGTGATTCTATTCCTCCAATTCCTTCTGCACAGAAGGTGACCAAAGCGGCTGCTCCCCGAACAGCTGCAGCCAGGCTCCCTCTGCATGCTGCCATGTCACATATGCTGGTGACAGCAGAGCTTTTGGAGTGGCACTTGTGTGTCCTATCTTGGTGTCCCTGAGAATGGGATATGCCATGATGGCCATGCTCCCTCTGCCCCAGCTGCATGTCCACCTGACTGGCTCTTCCCTTGCTGGAGGTCCCTTTGTTCTCAGGCACATGGTGGGATTCTTAGGGTTGTCCTGTGCAGAAATAGGAATTGGACTCGACAGGTCCCTTCCAACTCAGGATATTTTGATTCTATGTTTAAAAACATTCATCAGTTCAACCAATTCCACTGGTCGTGTTGAAGAACTGAAATCTCAGGCTGAAAATAGGAACAATTATGTAACCTTATCCTTGAGGGCTTGCTCCTGGATGGTGACAGCTGGACCTTTGCCAGGAGTGACAGCAGAGGGAAATCCCACCCCTCACCTTGATATGGTCCCTCCAGGGCACAGGGTCTGCTGTGCTCTGACCAACCCTTGCGGTGCTGTACTTCCAATGCGTCTACCACCTTCCCTCCCACAGAGCAGGATGTCAAACAGCCCTCCCTCGCTGGGGGTGATGCAGCAAAGACCCAGCAGGGAGATGTTTGATACTAGTCCGTAGCCGATCCTCAAACCAGAACTATCTCTCCAGGCCTCGGATGGACAATCATTTTTGGAATAAACCTGTTCACTGCAAACCCAATGCACTGAGTCACAGATCCAGCTGAGCAGGGCTGGTGCCTCTGGTCCTGTCCTTGAACCTTCACCAGCTGGAGAGAGGGAAGGACAACCCACCTGTACTCCAGTCAACGCTGTCTTGTTAAGGATGTATGTTTATGGGAGAAATAGCTGATTTTTCAGCTGACTTTTTTTTTCCTGGATGACTAAACTATGTTTTCTCAGGCTTCTGCTGATGGGAGAAGTTCTGGGTATTCATATTTGATATAAGTTTAGTATAGTTTTTGAATAAAATCTTCTGAGTTTTTGTATCTAAGAAATGTGCTGTCTGAGCTAAATCTAAATCCTTTTCCATACCTAAACTCCGAGACCACAGAAATCTGTATCCTAATGTTTTTCATTACATGATTGAGATATCACTTTAAAAAATGAGATTTTGAATTCCAAGTAATTTACTCCTTATTTTATTCAGTTCATTAACAGGAATTAATGACCCTCCTCTGTGCAGTAAACACTGGTGGAGGCAGTGGACCCAAGGCAGGGGAGCCAAGGCATGGGACTTCTGCCCACAATTAATTTTTTTCATGGTCCAAATGGTCCTGTCAAAATTGCAGCTTTCCTTTTTTACTCAAGTGGTTTTCCTTAATCCTGAAACTTCAAGCAAATGGTGAGGGATCCTCAAACAGCCCATTGACATTTCAGACTTGGGATGAGTTTTGAATTTTAATTCTTTATGGCTGAGTGGAATTGGACAAAAAAAAAAATCTTGAACAAAATAAGCACTATGACCCAGGATTTGGTGGGCCTTGAACAGAATTTCAAGCATTCATTTGCTTAATGTGTAGAAATCAGAAGTGGAAGGTAAAATTCTTGTGAACCTTCATGAAGTCCAATTTTAATTAAAATAATAGGATCAACTAATCTCAGCCTGGTTTGGGTGGGACAGGACATTAAAGCTCATCCCATTCCACCCCCTGCCATGGGCACAGATACTTTCCACGACCCCAGGTTTCTCCAAGCCCTGCCCTACCTGGCCTTGGACACTTCCAGGGATGGCACAGCCACAGCTTCTCTGGGCAACCTGTGCCAGGACCTCACCACCCTCACACAAAAGAATCTTTTCCCAATATCCTATCTAACTCTGCCCTCTGCCAGTTTATATGGTTTAAAAACCCTAAATGAGTTTTTTCTATGTCTATTGCCAACTCTACCTTTCCAAGCTGCAAAGCTGGCAGTGAATTTAGCCAGTCTTACTACTTTATATATACAAATTTGCTTTACATGGTGAAAAATATGAATTCAGATGTGTCCCCAAAGAGGTGGAGCCCTGCCCTTGTAGGACTGACATGGCTTTGTTGACTCAATCCTAAATATTGCACTGAGAACTGTAAACCAGTTTATAATTGATGTAGCACAGATTGAATAGGGAGCACATGATAAAGTCTAACTCAGCATCATTTGGTGCTTTCAAGATTTCAGATGAATTTTGGCACTAGTTCTGTTACAGCTCAGTTTTCCATCCTGTGATATCTCAGTGGCACCAAGTTTGACAAGAGGAAGTGTTCACAACATCCCTATTGACAGGCAGTGGATGCATCTGTCTGGCTGCTTTTCCAGCTGAAATTTCAGACCAAGGAGCCAAACTGTACCAACAGCTGACAAATTAGCTAATCAGCTCTGCACACAAGTCTCTGCTGACACCAGACCTCAAAGTCAAACCCAAATTATGCCAAATGAACAGGCAGGAGAGGAGACAGCTGAATTTTTTTCCCCTAAAATGTTTCCCCTTTGTTTGAAGCCTGTGGCTCTGTGGTTGGCAATTTAGAGGAAGCTGAGTTAGGCCTTGCTGAATGTGTTTGGATTCAACATGAGGAAAATTTCTGACTATGAAAAAAACCTGAGAGAAATTGTTAGTCTGGTATCTCATAAATAAGGCAAAAATCAACCTTCAGAGGCCGGAGGACTTTGCCAATTCAAAGGGAGCTTGAATGACTTAGCAAAAATTACCCAAATCTGAATGAATTTGAATTTTCCAGGAGACCAACTGGCATTCTCTTGCTAAAAGGACCTGCAGTAAATTCTGCTGGTGGACAGTGATCCTGGGAAATAGCAAAAACTTATTCTCAAAGACTACCTGTCTGTCCTGGACAGGTGATATCCAGAACATGCCAGATGCTGTATTTCCATTTCAGTCAGACACCTAACCTTGTTCATTTTTTAGGATTAGGATCCAGGTGAGAAAATAAGGAAATAGAAGAAAAAGCTTTTGGCTGGGTAGAACAAGGTGCTCTGGTGAGGCGCATGGAAAGCTGTGTCCAGTTCTGGGCCCCTCCTGGAAAGAGAAACATTGAGGGGCTGGAGCATGTCAAGGGGAGGGAATGGAGCTGAGAAAGGATCTGGAGCACCAGGAGCAGCTGAGGGAGCTGGGGATGTCATTACCCATTGGTTGGTTCAATGTCAATCCTCATCAGGCTGAACAAAGTCAGGGAGCACTTGTGCTTTTTTGTACAGTTCCCTCAACTCCAGCAACCAGCCAGCTGAGTCTAGAGTATAGACTCCAAAGGCCAATGAGGTCTTGAATATTTACAATGCACTTCCACCGGAGTGGTGGCTACAAGCCCTTGATTTTGTGCAGTTCACTTCAATGAGTCATCAACTCCCACAGCAAACTCCTCAGAGGAGCTGGCTCACAAGCCATGGTACCACTACTCAATCTCCTAACTCCCACAACAAACTTCCACACAGAGCACAGGATGGAATGTGAACATCATGCTTTGCCGAGGCAAAGCAAGGGAGCAACTCCAGAGCACCCTGAAGACTATAGAAGTGTCACTTCAGTGCCTGGTAAAGTTATGGAGAAGGTTACTGTGGGAAGTATGGAAAATACACCTGAAGGACAACACAGTCATTGGTCAGAGTCAGAATGGCTCCATAAAAGGAAGGTCCTGCTTATCAAACCTGATTTCCTGTCATGACAAGGTAACCCACCTGGTTGATCCAGGAAAGCCAGTTGATGGAATCTTTTTGGATTTCAGTAAAGCTTCCAATACTGTGTCTCCCAGGATGTTTCTGTGTCTCCCAGGATGTTTCTGTACAAAATGTCCAGCCCATAGCTGGATAAAAACATTATGAATGGGTGACCAATTGGCTCACAGATCAGGCACAAAGGGTGACAATGACTGAGGTGACATAAGACTGGGGAACCTGTTACTAGTGGGGTTTCACAGGTCTTCACCCTCAGCTCTGTGCTCTTCAGCACATTCATAAATGACTTGGATGCAGTACTGGAAGGGACACTGAGCAAGTTCACATATGATACAAATCTGGGAAGGAGCTGTTGACTCCCTCAAAGGCAGGGAGGCTTTGCAGAAAGACCTCAACCGATTAGGGGTGGGAAATCACCAAATGTATGAAGTTCAACAAGGGAAAGTGCCGGATTCTGCACCTGGGATGCGGCAAACATGGATGTACCAAGAGACTGGGGAATGGGAGGGTGGAAAGCAGTGCCTGAAACGGGACCCAAGGATCCAATGGTCAATTGGATCTGGGCCAGTAGTGCCCTGGCAGCCAGGAGGGACATCCCTGTCCTGGGGTGCATCAGGCCCAGCACTGATGGCTGGGCAGACAGGGGATTGTCCTGCTCTGCTCTGGGCTGGGGCAGCCTCACATTGAGTGCTGGGGGCAGTTTTGGCCACAACAGGATAAAAAAGATATTAATCCATTGGAGGGCATCGAAAAGAGGGAAACAAACATGGTAGAGTCTAAAGGGGAAGTGTCTTGAGGAGACTTTGTGATGCTTGTATCCCCAGTCGTCTGTTCTGTCTGTGTTGGATATTATGTTCTCCACCTTTAAGACTGGTTCTGACAGTGAAGAGAGGGAAAGAAGCGGGCAGTTTGTTTTCAGAAACTGCACTCACTCCTCCGCACTCCGCTCCTGGACTGTGTTGTCCACAGCAGGGACAGACAGTGAGAGAGAGAGAGAGAGAGATCTCTTTTTCTTTTAGTTAGTTTTTAGCTAGCTGAGGCAGAGAAGTTCCCTGGACTGTTTTTTCCTTTTTCTTGGAACTGTTTAGACCTGTTCTGGGCTGAAAACCCAGCAAACATCTGGAGCTCACGCCTGCAGCCCACTGGGGCCCTTGACAGCATTTTCCAGCACCGGAGGGAGTGATAAGACACTGGGTGAGCTGACCCACAACCCACGGCAAGGACTTTCTCAATTTTACCATCTCTCTTCAGAACGGCGAGAGGTTTTATTGTTTAATATTATTCATTTCTTATTAAATAAAAACAATTTGTTTGTTGAACAATTTGCTTGTTGACTAAACAGGTTTTTTTCCCACTTTTTCTCTAAGGAAATTCTTTTCCTCAAGCAATTTGGGGGAGGGGCCAGCTGAATTTGCTTTCTAGAGGGACCCCATTTGGAGATTTCCTCCCAAAATTTGCCCTAAACCAGGACATACACATTAATTGGTGCCCAACGTGTGGCTCAAGAAAGTGGAAAAACCTGTACTGATTGCATTTTGGTTGTACTTACTCTGTATTGGGATAAAGAAGTCAGTAGCCACGTTGCTTGAATTCATAATGTCTCTCGGAGTGGAGGTCTTCATGAGTTTCTGGTCCCCAGGCTTTTTTGAGGTTTTAATACCTTTCTGGTCCCCAGGCTTATTTTCTTATCCAGAGATAGCTCCCTAACATGTAGTTTTTACAGTAGAGGGGCATGGATTAGAATAGCTATTGTGCCGCACTCAGTGATAATAATTTTTAGAAAGTTTCTAAAGGTATTGGAGTTTATTCCATATATGTATGGTTTATGGTTTCTTCATCCTACCCTGCATCCCAGTTTCAGTAGCCTGTTTTGGGGATTTATTAGTAATTGCACTCAGTTTGTTAGAGGAGGAGCAGGGGATGAGGCTTTTCAGCCTTTCCTTTCCTTCTTCTCTTTTGAATCTGTTACATCACTTTTGGAGAATGTTTGGTTTCCCCTGAGTGTTAAAGATACCATATTCCTGGTATTTAATCTGGCAAGCTTCCTCTATACAGTCTGCAGCTTCTCTAGAATGAGGGCTGAGATGTCCAGAGGAGCTGATGAGACCTCTAACCCAGGAGTAGACCCAGGTGTGGAAAATCCTGAGTGGTGTAGAGAATGGGAGAGAATGGGATGAACCTTGAAGGATTTTTCTGATCTCTCAGCTTGGGAATTTTCACACGAACAAATTCAGAACACAGGCAAGGTGGGGAAATATCTGGAAGAGAACTGTTATGATGACTCTAAGGAGAAAAAGCTCATTGCAATAAGCTGAGCCCTGGAATATGCTTATCGCACACTGCTAGATACTGTAGGGCAGCAGATAGAGGTAGGGGGGCAGGGAGATAAATCAGCAGCTACCCCAGTCACTCAGGCTGCAGCCAACACCCCAGCTACTCAGATTGTAGCTAAACCAGACAGTGAACCTAAGCTAGCAGCTAAACCAGACACTGAGCCTAAGACACTGGAAGTCGCTGTGGGAAAGAAGCACACAAAAAAACCCGATTGACCAGTGGATGATGATCCAGATGAAGGACCCTAAAAGCCAGCTTCTGACACAAGATCAGAAGTCAAAACTCATGACACAAAATCAGAAGTCAAAGCAAGTGACACAAAATCAGAAGTCACTATTGAGTCTTTTTCTCTGAGTGACCTTTGTGGCCCAAGAAAGGATTACACTTGACGACCTGATGAATCTATAAAGACAACCTGATGAATCTATAGTTAGTTGGTTAGTCCGTCTTCAGGATGCTGCAGGCGAGGCTACAATTCTGGATGGCACTGAAGTGAGGCATTTAGTATCCCTGTGACATGATCCATTTATTGACCAAGGGATGATGAGGGAGGCTCATCATCTGGACACAGGTCCTGGATAAGGGTCCTGGGAAGTGTGGCACAAAGATATCTGTGTGCAGATGATCTCTATATGCAGCAAACCCAGTGGAAGACCATAGAACAAGGGATTCAACGCTTGAGAGAAATGGCAGTGGCAGAGATTGTCTTCTCAGATGGCATAAACCCTAGGAACCCAGACTTGGTACCATGTACATCCGTGATGTGACGAAAACTTGTACAACGTGGGCCACAAGAATACTCTTCTGCTTTAGCAATAATGAAGTGGGATGGTATGGAGGAGACTATGCTGGATATGGTGAAGAAGCTCTGAGCATATGCAGATGCCATGCATGGCCCAACATATTCAAGAATCGCAGCTCTGAAAACATGTCTAGAGAAATTAGAAGATAAGATAGAGGAGAATCACAAGAAACGCAGGGAGGAGTTTAAAGAGGACCTTCTCCAAATCTTGGTGTCAGGGTCCGCAAACATATGCGGGAAACCTGATGGTCCATTTTAAGGATCTCAGAGCGCAAAAGACACAGCGGGGGACAACTCAGTTTACTCAACCAAAAATGTACCTTTATTTAGTGCCAATAAGTGCGATAGAAGAATTTGAAGGGAAATAAAGGATAGCGAGAAAAGAGAAAGAGGGGGTGGGTAATAGCTACCAACGGAGAGATGAAATCCTCGTGATCCGGCCAATAGATCCGTCTTCTTCCGTGGGGAGATCTCAAAAGTGAGCAGGGGGATCTCCAGAGTTTTTATGGGTTTGTCATGGCAGGAACCAAGGCGAGGGGCACAGAGCCAAAGCGGGAACCACCAGTGTTGAGGCTGGGTGCTCAGGAACAAGCTACAAACCATACCTGGTACGAACAGACCAGTTTGGACAAGCAGTCTTGGCTCAGTCCACTGTGACCAGTTCCATTGTTCTTGCACTCCATTCTCATGGAGATGCATACCAGTCCTCTGAGACTTGGCAAACATTCCACCTCAGCCAGGCCAGGGGCTCCTTTCAGAGTCTGGGGTCTCAGCTCTCACTCATTGGAGACAGTCGTGAGGCATATCACATCCTTGGACAGACTCTGACACTTGGCAATACAGATCAGAAGTTCTAGCACCAAATGCAGATGTCCCCCAGATAGGGAGAGAAGGTATACCCCATGAGCTGAGCTGTGGTTCTTCCTGCGTGATTGTGGAGAAAACATGAGGAGATGGGATGGAGAATCTACTGCTGCTCTGGCACAACGGGTGCTTGAATTGAAGAACAGCAAGACTCAGAGAGAAAGTTCCACTGAAAAGGAAGCAGTTTCAGTAGCCCATAGCCGAACTCCCAGGTATGATGATGATGACATGTCCGACCCCCTTGAAGGAACCTCTAAGACATATGTCCAGGAAAAGAAGGATAACTAGGCTTAGAGGAGTCCTTCCTCTAGCCACATAGAGGCTAGGGAAAACTGTGCTTTTTGACTGTGTGGATTCATTGGTCCGGCACATCAGAACCACAAAAATATGAGGCCTTGGTCGACACTGGTGTGCAGTGCACATTAATCCCATCAAGATGTGGGGGCAGAATCTGTTTCTATTGCTGGCATGACATTTGGAGAATGCATATTCCTGAGTACAGCCCTGTCTGCCTGGTTACCCACAAGAAGAATGATTTCCACTGGGGCCCTGAACAGCAACACACCTTTGCCCAGATCAAGCAGGAGATCGCTCATGCAGTGGCCCTTGGCCCAGTCAGGACAGGACCAGATGTGAAGAATGCGCTCTTCTCTGCAGCCAGGAACAATGGTTTGTCCTGGAGCCTTTGACAGAAGGTGCCTGGGGAGACTTGAGGCCAACCATTAGGATTTTGGAGTTGAAGTTAGAGGGTCCAAAGCCAACTACACTCCCACAGAGAAGGAAATTTTAGCAGCCTATGAAGGAGTTCAAGCTGCCTCAGAGTTAACAGGTACTGAAACACAACTCTTCCTGGGATCTTGACTACCATTGCTTCAAAGCAAAGGCTCCCTCTACCCACCATGCCACCAATGCCACATGGAGCAAGTGGATTGCCCTCATCACACAGCACACCCATACTGGAAAACTAAATCGCCCTGGGATTTTGGAGATAATTACAAATTGGCCCAAAGGTGAACATGTTGGTCTCACTGATGAAGAGGAACAAGAAGTGACATGGGCTGAAGAAGCTCCACCGTACAACCAACTGCCAGCAGAAGAAACACGCTACGCTCTTTTAACTGACGGTTCCTGTCGCATTGTAGGGATGAAGAGGAAGTGGAAAGCAGCCGTATGGAGCCCCACACGACAGGTCGCACAAGCTACAGAAGGAGAAGGTGGGTCAAGCCAACTCGCTGAACTCAAAGCCATTCACTTGGTCCTGGACATTGCTGAAAGAGAGAAGAGGCCAAAGTTCTACCTCTATACTGATTCATGGATGGTAGCCAGCGCTCTGTAGGGATGGCTAGAGAAGTGGGAAAAGGCTAATTGGCAGCATAGAGGAAACCCAGTTTGGGCTGCTGATGAGTGGAAAGATATCACTACAGGGTAAAAAAACTATCTGTGAAAGTCTACCATGTAGATGCCCATATCCCCAAGAGGAGAACTACTGAGGAGTATCGAAACAACGAGTAGGTAGATCAGACTGCAAAGAGCTGTGAAAGATAGACTTAGATTGGGAACACAAGGGAAAGTTGTTCCTAGCCTGATGGGCCCATGATGCCTCAGGTCATCAGGGCAGAGATGCCACCTATAAGTGGGCACGAGACCGAGGGAAGGATTTAACCATGGACAGTATTTCTCAGGTTATCCATGACTGTGACACATGTGCTATAATCAAGCAGGCCAAGCGGGTGAAGCCCCCATGGTATGGTGGGCGGTGGTCCAAATATAAGTAGAGGGAGGCCTGGCAGATGGATTATATCACACTACTCCAGACACGACAAGGTAAGCGCTACGTGCTCACAATGGTGGAAGCCACCACGGGGTGGCTGGCTATCCTGTGCCTCGTGCTATTGCCCGTAACATCATCCTGGGCCTTGAAAAGCAAGTCCTTTGGACACATGGTATCCCTTAGAGGATTGAGTCAGAAAATGGGACTCATTTCAAAAATAGCCTTATCAACACCTGGGCTAGGGAACATGGCATTGAGTGGGTGTACCATATCCCCTACCATGCACCAGCTGCCGGGAAAGTGGAGAGATACAATGGATGTTAAACGCCACCTTGAAAGCATTGAGTGGGGGGTCTTTTAGAAATTGGGATCAGCATCTAGCAAAAGCCACCGGGTTAGTTAACACCTGAGGCTCCACCAACAGAGCAGGCCACGCCCAGTCGAAACCCTTGCATAGAGTAGCCAGAGATGAAATCCCAGATTGCATGTCAGAGGTGGTGCATGTCACGGGTTTGTTAGGGAAGACAGTTTGGATCAATTCTGCCTCAAGTACAGATAAACCCATCCATGGGATTGTCTTTGCTCAGGAGCCAGGTTGCACATGATAGATAATGCAGAAATATGGAACAACCTCAGGGAGATCTGATTGTTGGGTGAGAACCATCTGTAAATATCACTGTTTGCTGAATGCCACTGCCATTGCATGTATATAGTTGTATACTGTATATATATGGATGTATAATATATGTCTTTGTAGAGGTAGAATTCATATTTGTTTTGGCAGTAAGCTGACAATATGGGTATAAGGGGTGGAATGTCTTGGGGTGACTTTGTGATGCTTGTATCCCCAGTTGCCTGTTATGTTTATGCTGGATATTAAGTTCCACACCTTTAAGACTGGTTCTGACAGTGAAGAGAGGGAAAGAAGCGGGCAGTTTGTTTTCAGAAACTGCACTCACTCCTCCGCACTCCGCTCCTGGACTGTGTTGTCCACAGCAGGGACAGACAGTGAGAGAGAGAGAGAGAGAGATCTCTTTTTCTTTTAGTTAGTTTTTAGCTAGCTGAGGCAGAGAAGTTCCCTGGACTGTTTTTTCCTTTTTCTTGGAACTGTTTAGACCTGTTCTGGGCTGAAAACCCAGCAAACATCTGGAGCTCACGCCTGCAGCCCACTGGGGCCCTTGACAGCATTTTCCAGCACCGGAGGGAGTGATAAGACACTGGGTGAGCTGACCCACAACCCACGGCAAGGACTTTCTCAATTTTACCATCTCTCTTCAGAACGGCGAGAGGTTTTATTGTTTAATATTATTCATTTCTTATTAAATAAAAACAATTTGTTTGTTGAACAATTTGCTTGTTGACTAAACAGGTTTTTTTCCCACTTTTTCTCTAAGGAAATTCTTTTCCTCAAGCAATTTGGGGGAGGGGCCAGCTGAATTTGCTTTCTAGAGGGACCCCATTTGGAGATTTCCTCCCAAAATTTGCCCTAAACCAGGGCAGGAAGCCATATGAGGAGCAGCTGAGGGCACCTGTTCTGTTCAGCTGGAGGAGACTGATGGGTGACTCCTTGCAGTTACAATTTCCATGTGAAGGGAAGAGGCAGAGCAAACACTGATCTCTTCTCTGTGGTGACCAGGGACAGGACCTGAGGGAATGGCTGGATCCTGGAGTGTCAGGGGAGATGGCATATCAGGGAAAGGTTCTTCCCCCAGTGGGTGCTGAGGCCTGAACAGGCTCCCCAGGGAATGGGCATGTCCACAAGGCTGCCAGAGCTCTAGGAGTGTTTGGACAACACCCTCAGAGACAGGGTGGGATTGTTGGGGTGTCTTGTGCAGGAGTTGGCTCTCCTTGTGGGTCCCTTCCAGCTCAGGACATTCTGTGGTTCTGTGAAATAAAGACAGAATAGGAGGAGGAGGAGAACAAGGGCAAAGAGTATCACTAGTCCTTAGATCTCACCTTCTTCCTGGAGCTGGGCTTGTGAGACAAAGCGAAAGTGAAAGAGAGGAAAAAGAGAACCAGGTGCCCCAATCCACTACTTCCTTTCATAATTAACCCAGAGCAGCCTCTTATCTGAATTAGATTTTTTTGTGCTGTCTTGTTCACAAATGCACAGCCAACCCTTTGAGTCCTTCTTGAGAGGGAGGACTGAACA
The DNA here is from genome assembly GCA_008694505.1 of Cyanoderma ruficeps. Classification (NCBI taxonomy): domain Eukaryota; kingdom Metazoa; phylum Chordata; class Aves; order Passeriformes; family Timaliidae; genus Cyanoderma; species Cyanoderma ruficeps. Next base: position 192,437 of record VZDJ01000444.1, read on the forward strand.
CGAGTCTCTGGGAGTCAGCTCAGCACCTTCTCTGATCACACCTTTCCTGTTGTGACAGTCACAATGTCTTAGACAAAACATGCCTGTGCCTGATCCTCTGCAGAGGAGGATCTGGCAAAAAAGGAGGCTCAGAGACAACCTTCTGGCTCTGCACAAGTCCCTGACAGGAGGGGACACCTGGGGGAATTGGGCTTTGCTTCCAGGGAACAAGGGACAAGAGGAAACAGATTCCAGCTGTCCCAGGGGAGGTTTAGTTTGGATATTGGGAAAGATTTCTTCGTGGAAAAGGTGGTCAGGCCCTGGCACAGCCTGCCCAGGGCACAGGTAGAGTCACCATCCCTGGAGGTGTTCAGGGGATATGGTTTAGTGGTGGCTTTGGCAGTTCTGGGTTAACAATTGGTCTTAATGATCTTAGAGGGCTTCTACAACTAAAATGATTCCATGATTCAGTGATTCTGGGTTGTGACTAGGATTACAGGTCTTGTAGAAAAATGGAAAGAGATTCACAAGCACGAATTTGGGCATAAGCAAGTCCCATTGATGAGTTGTTGGCCAAGAGTATGAGAGCTTGTAAAGGCTCCCTCCTCAGCTGAAATGGTGGTAACCTCTTGATGCAGCCCAAGGGCTGGATCAGTGCAGGATCATCTCAGAGTGGTGACATGGACTGACTGTGACCGGTCATGGTGCCTTTGCCTGGTGTCACATGCCAGACACTGTCCTCAGGTGTCCCCATGACACCTCTCTCTGTGTAAGCCCACCACTGGTTTCATGGCAGGTTCCAAACTCAGTCTTAGTTTATAAAGGAATAGTAATTCTAAAGATTACAATTTTTTAGGTGTATCAGGAACCACAAAGATCAGAAGCTGGTCTAAACCTCTTGAGCCTCAAGATGTGCCAGCGGAGGTTCCAAGTTGGACACGAAGAGGAATTTCTTTATGGAAAGGGTGGTCAGGCATTAGAAGGGGCTGTTTGAAGTCTCCATCCCTGGAGGTGTCCAAGGAATACCTGGACGTGGCACTCAGTGCTCTGGTCTGGCTGATAAGGTGGAGACCATTCATAGGTTGGAGACAATGGTTTTGGGGGGCTTTTCCAACCTGAACGATTCCAGGATTTTGTGGATGACTTTATCACTCAACTCTTTGCCTGGATCCTGCTGTACATAAAATAGGAGGAGGATGACTGGGTTGGGTATAAATTACACTGGTGAATAGGAAGACCTTGGAGAGAATCAGTGGGTGACTCTGCTCTCCCCCCTCCCAGCTAGGGATGCCCTCTTGGTAACATTCTGCATACAATTATTATTACCCATGTTAGCACAACATTATTAGTATGGTGGTTGTTGTTCTTCTTCTTCTTCATCTTCTTCTTCTTCTTCTTCTTCTTCTTCTTCATGATGATCATCATCATCATTCTATTGATGCTGGTGCATTTATCAATGGCAATTCCTGTATTTCTGTTGTTTCAATAATTCCTACTCTTTGTGAATTTGTTATTATTAAAGTCCTCATTGAACAGGACTAGAACTGTGGTGCCCAACTGGTCATGATCAGAAATTCAACCCAGCTGTTCCCAGCCCCTCTGAGGACCAGTTGGGACACAGGGGGATTATTTTTTTGCCAAATTCCTGTAATATCCATGTGACAGCAATAATTGTCATGGGCAAACACTTGATGTTGGAAAAATTAATTTCATTTATTGCAAATTAAAACATGCTTGGATGGTAACAAACCAAGACAAGATTTAAACCTTTTTTTTCCCCAGGCTCAGCTTCACATCCCCAGCTCCTCTCTTTCCCTCCAGTCTGGGCAGTGCAGCGAGCATGGGGAATGGGGGTGTGGTCAGTGCATAAAAACTCATCTCTGCTGCTCATCCTTCCTAGCATTTCTCCTGCTCCGGTAAGAGTACTCCATGGGATGGATGTGGTTTCTTCAGGACACATTCACCTTCTTCTGTATTACCCCAGTACCCTGTTGTTACCACAATCTGGACATTCACAAATCCAGAGAGTTTTGACTCGCTCTTTTGCTTGGGGTGCAGGGGGGAAATAGGGGATCCATCAAGGTGGTGGAGTCACCATCCTTGGACATTTTCAAGGAGTGAATGCATGTGGCAGTCAGTGGTTGTGTCCAGCTGGTGACTTGTTACAGGTTGGACTTGATGGTCTTGGAAGTCTTTTTCAACATAAGTGATTCTGGGATTCTGTGATCCTGGTCATGGTGCAAGAGAGAGAGAGGACAAAATACGAAAGTGTCTTTCAATCTATTCCCAAGCAGCAACATGAAAATCAACGACAAGCAATTTTGTAACATCTCAGAATCCCAGAATGGTTTGGGTTGGAAGGGAGTTTAAAGTTCATTCTGTCCCACAGCATGCTACAGGCAGGGTCACCTTCCACCAACTATTCCAGGGTGCTCCAAGCCCATCCAACCTGGCCTGTCTTCATGGATTACATGACATGGAGCACCATGTTTGGCCACACTGGTGACTGTCAGTGTGTTGGCTCTGGGCTGGGGAAGCAGCTGAAGCTCTGGGAAGTTGGGGTTTGGGCTGACATGGTCCTGGTTTACCATCCGAGCAACACGGGCTCATCCCTGCCAAAGAAGGAGAATGAGCCTGGTGACACAGATGGAGGGACGCAGCTTCCAATGCTGTTCCTCCACATGTGGAGGACAGCCAAATGTGCCCCCAGCATTTTGTGTCACTTTGGCAATTTCTGGCTGGTGAAAGCAATATTTTAACAGGTGATTATGAAACTCTTTCCTTCCATGCAATAGAGAGTCTGACACTGCAAATCATGAAGTCGTTGAGGTTAGAAAAGCCCTCCAGGATCATCAAGTCCAATCTGTGACCAATCCTCACCTTGTCAACCTGTTAAGTTTCACATAGAATAGAATAGAAGATGTACTATATATATAATATTTCCATCATATACAAACACCTTTAGTGTATATATTTATACACTCATATATACATACATTTATGTCTATAGGTCCATGTGTTTATACAGTCTCAGACGCCCTTTTATCCTAATGTTACACCATAGAGCACTTAACAATACATAATGTGATTTATGTTATTTTCACTCTCTCACCATTTTATACACATACTATATATATATTTATACTCTACAAATGCACACGCTCCCAGGCACTCTTGCATTTCTCTATATAACTTTAGTAACACAGAATATATAACAAAATGCACAGAATATTTTATGTCTGCCATGTGTTATGCAATGTATTTCTTGTACTTATACTTGCTATTGCATCCTACAGAATCATGTTATTGTTTGCTGTTGGATACTATACATGCTGCTATATAGAACGTTATCTGTAATTATATATTGCATATATGTATATATCACAGGCTCACACAGTCTCCTTTTATATACACATGTATCTTTGTAGTCTCTACAGGGTTAGATGCCCCTTTTCATAACATGTATATTATATAATACAAAAATAAATTTTCTTCATGTAATCTAGAGTACAGATTAGAAAAAAATATATAAGAGCATAATGATAAAATTTTATTATGTTTGATTATAAATGTCATTATTTATGATTTTTATTTCAATTTATTATTTTACCAGTTAATTATATAATTATATTAGCTGATCTATTATATTTTGTTATTGATTTTGTATATTACATAATATATATTACGTGTAAAGCTCACTGATAACAAACAATGCTTCTCACGTGTGTGTGTTCACCTCACTCTGACAGACACCAGTCCCTGCACACATTATATCATATATTTGCATACGCAAATTGCCTATTTAAACACCGGCCCGCACTCAGTGGTGCTGTCCCATGCCCGGCCCGTGGCTCACGCAAACCGGAGGAAGCCGGTGCCGGCGCCGGGGGGCGATGCCGGGACCCCGCGGCCCCGCCCCGCCCGTTTCCGCCCGCACCGGAAGCGCCACCCGCGCGGTGCCGCTCGCGGCCGCCGGGCGGCGCCAGTTCCCGGAAGCGGCTTTCCGGAAGTGGCCGTGTCAGGGGCGGGGCGAGCAGAAGTGACGCGCATGCGGAGCCGCGGCGGGGCCGTCCCGCCATGTCGCGGGGCCCTGAGATGCGGCCGCAGTTGTGAGTACGGGCGGGCCCGGGGGTTCGGCTCGCAGGGACGCCCTGCCAGGTACGGTCCCGCCGCTCCCCGCCGTGCCGGGACCCCTGGGCGGAAACGGGAGGGCGGCGGCGGCCTCGGCGGGACGGGCGTCGTCCTATTTGTTCCCTTCCCTTCCTTTGTTATTCCTTCCTTTCCCATCTCTTTCTTATCTCTTTCTATCCCTTTCTTCCGCCCTTCCCTTCTCCTTTCCTTTTGCCTTTCCCATTCCAGGCGGAGCGGCCTGGGGGCAGTTCCAGCCCCGCCTCACGTGCGGTGTCGTCTCCGGCTCGACGCCAGTTGTGTTTTGGTTGTGTTTTGCTGTCGGGGCTCTTGGTATTTGTTGTCACTGCGGCCCCATCGCGGTGAGGGTGGGATGTGTTGGAGGCAGCCGGGAAAGGGGAAGTGGGGTTGTGAGAGGAATTGAACCTTTTGCAGTCATGGAATTATTTCCGTTGGAAAAGCTCCTAAAGATCAGTGAGTCCAACCATTCCCCCACCACTGCCACATTCACCACTAACCCATGTTCCCAAGTGCCACATCCACTCATTTTCTTTAACATTTACAGAGATGGTGACTCCACCTCTGCATTTGGAAGACTTTGCCAGTGCTTGGCCAGCCTTTCCATGAATAAATTTTCCCCAGTACCCAACCTGAACCTCCTCTGGCACAGCTTGAGGCTGTTTTCTGTCCTCCTGTCCCTTGTTCCCTGGGAGCAGAGCTCAACTTCCCCCTGGCTGCCCCCTCCTGTCAGGAAGTTGTGCGGAACGAAAAGGTCCCTCCGAGCCCCCTTTTCTCCAGGCTGGCCCTTTTCCCAGCTCCCTCAGCCTCTCCTGGGGCTCCAGCCCCTTTCTCAGCCCCATTCTCTTCCTTCAACTCTCTGGGTCAGTTTCACTGATCAGATCCCTCACTACGATCAAACCACACAGAGGTGGCTGTGCTGGGTTATCCTGGCTGGAATCGTGCCGAGAGAATTCCCTGGGCTGCCCAGTTCTCTGTGGTTCGATTCCTGCTTTATGCTGGGGAGCTCAGCAGGTCCAGTGGCTCCAGCCATGGTTTGGCTCCTGATGCCTTTCCTTGTCTCTCAGGGTGCTTTGTGTGTTTTGGGTGATTTCTGAATCCCAGGGCTGCTGTGGGATCCACATTGGCTGTTTTTGATGGTCACAGATTCTACCAGAGGTTTTGTGGCTGGAGGAGGATCTGGTCATGGATCAGGAGAGCTGTGGTTGGTAGTAGAGCACAGAGAGTGTTTCCTGGAAGTTTGTCCACCCACAGTTATTACTCAGGGAATATTCCACAGTGGATGAAAAAAGTTCCCAGAAACAATTACTGTCAAACAGAAAGTGGTTTTTCTCTCATTATTGGAAGCTTCTGGTTTAGGATAAAACCTCTGTCATTCGAGATGGCTTGAACTGGAATTCTGGTCAGGATTCCTCCAAATTCAACATCAATTTCCTGGTTTCCTTTAAATAATGATAATAATGATGATGATTGTATTTTATCTAGATGATATGTTACTATATATTTATTATTATAATTGCTATTATTATTTTATTACAATTTTCAGATAATCCATGGAATGAATGCAGCTGTATAAAATAAATATGTATCAACTACTGTCAATTAATTTTACTTTGTCCCTGGGTGCATGTTTTCAATAGACAATAAATTGTTACTTTGCCATTTCCTGGATCCAACTGAACCCATTAGAATAAATTCTTTTGGTTCTCTGGAGTGGCCCATAGTCCCTGGCTATTTATTCACATTTGTAGATGAAAGTTGTGCCTAAAGGAACAATTGGGAGTGAAGGCAGATGGAAAAGTAGCTCATTGTTTCTTCTGACAACTTTGCAAGAAAATTGAGCCAGTCTGTCTCTTTGGTTTCCACTGATACATTTTTTAGTGGCACAGCCAGGATTTCTGTGGAAATCATGTGCTGGTGGTTGCACTGCATTTGGTAGATGAATTTATTTGGCAGAAATAAATATTCCTGTGTCCTGAAAATATTCCAAGGTTGTTTTTGGTGATGCTAGCATAAAGGACAGAAGGTGAATCTTTGAATACTCAGTATTTTGTGTTTTGTGCTGCTTACTGAGAGTAATAAACAGGGAGAGAAATTTAGACAGTAAAACTGGTGTGTCTTGTCAAGAAAACAGGAATTCTGGTGAACTGAAGGAAATGTAGGTTATTCTTTTTATTTTTCTGTCCTGAAATAAGTAAGTAAAGAAATAAATCTCCCAGTTTCTTTCTGTTTTCTCTGCTTTCCTGCCTTGTTTAATGCCACATCCCTAGGGAGGTGTTGGTGTTGGCAGACACAGATTGTTCACTGAAAGAAATCTCCTTTTGGGATCAAAAGAAGGTGATCTGGTTAATAGATCCCTCTGTGAATGTCACAGAATTTTATTTGATTGTTTTTATTGAATTTGATAATTTCTCTGGTTAAATAAGATTTCTACCAGTCCAGCCTTTTTTTGGTCTTCCATGAGCTTATTTCCCTCGAGATTTGTTTATGGATCTGCCTTAGGCCTTTCTGAAATATCATAAGAACACAATTATTTCTGCGTGTTCATATATAAGACTTGAGGAGGTTTATTCTTAGGGGGTTGGGAAGTGAAGGAGGATGAAGAGGAGAAAGAAAACTACTTCAGTAACTGGCATGATACAGATTTTCTATTGTGGGTTTTTTTGGTGGTTTTTGTTTGGTTAGGGGTTTGTTTGTTTGTTCTGTTCTGTTCTGGGTTGTTTTTTTTTTTTTTTTTTTTCNTTGCTTTTTGTTTTTCTGGAAAAGAAATTAACCTGTTCTTCAACCATATTAATCTGACACCCTAAAAAGGGGATACTGAGGGAGTTTTTGTCATTCTGCTTAAGAGATTCCTAAAGATTCATTAATTAAAAGAAGCAGTGATCTTGAAGACTGAAGCAAAACAACTAACTCTCCTCTTCATCACTCAAAAATGTATGGGGACGGTGCTTTATATTATTCTGGTGACATAAACTTCCTCATGGTTATTTCTTTTTATCACCTGAGAAAAGCTTTATGGTGTGAAATTGTTGTAATGAAGCCTTTTCAGCTTAGAGAGCTAAAACATTTGCAGTGATCCTTTCTCTCCTCTGTCATTTGAGTAAATCTGTATGAATTCTACTTCCCAGTATCTTGTTGGACTTTCCCTTCTCTCTTGCTTATCCTTTAGCTTTTTGTCATTCTCCAAACATGTAAATACTTGGTACTTGTTTCAAGTTAAAGAACATATTTCTCAGCCAATTACAATTTTGGGGCATATTGTTCTTTTTCATGGGGATAAAAAGCTACAGTTGCCTTCTGTAATCATTGAAAGCAGAATGATCTGAAATTCAGGCAAATGAAATTTCTTTACTGGTGCTTTTTCCCCCAATCTACTTTTAAAGTTCCTGTTTGTAGCATAGTCAAAACCAGTTTTTTAGTCTGTCGAGCTGGAGATGAATGTTGATTCCAGGTGGCATGAGGAAGTGAGCACTGGAAACTGGCAGAGGAAAATATTGATCAAATATATCTTCAGCTCATCTCTTGCTGTTTTTCTTGCTTCCTCTTACTCTGATCTGCTCCCCCTCCTCTTGCCCAAAAGTTAGAACTGTCCCCTTGCTTTAACAGGTGAAGGAATGAGCCTCTTCAGAGGTTTCTTCTGCCCCTTGGTGCCAATTTGCAGGCCTAGTTAGTTGGGGTGCAGGTAAGTGCCTGTTTCTCTGTTCAGCAATTCCATGTTTGCGGGACTTGCTGAAAAATTCCTTCTGAATTTGCCTTTACTTCTTATATATAGAAGCAAATTTGAGGCTGTAGATCATGGAGTTATGAAAGAAGTGTTGAGAGATTCAAAGCACAGAACAGATAAAGTGTTGTCCAGGAGCTGCTGCTCCTTACATTTGCATTGTAAGTAGTGCTGGGAGGTTTAAAGTGCTCCAAAAGTCTTTTTTCTCTGCTTTAATTATGTTCAAACACACAAATATTTCTACTTACTCGTTGTTTTAGCAAAACTGTTTTCTTTCAGATCGTTGCCTCTCAGTGCTAGTCCATCTCAGCTCTCCTTTCTGATTCCAAAGCATCTAATTCCATTTTGTTCCTAAGCCCTCCAGTGACAGCTTCCATTAGGAACCATGTGATATATTGCCCATATTTTAATTTTCAGTACCTTAAAAACAAAAGTACTGCAGAATTTCCTGCCCACTGCACTGATACCTCATGTAAAAATCTCAATTTTCACACATTGTGACCTGAAATGAGGCATTGTACCAAAATACTAAGTGTGGGAGTTAATTCCAAGGTCACAGCAAGGAAGGCTCTGTGTGCCTGATGCCTTTGTGTGCTGGGCAGACAGTAGGGGAGTGTTTGTGTCAATCCCCAGGGGAATGGGACCCCCAGCAGCAAATGCCCAACTTTGGGAGTGAAGAGCATTCCTGTGACTTCTCATTTGATGGGAAAAGGCAAAGGTTGGCTGACTCCTGAGTAGGCACAGTGGTGGGATGCAGCACTGAGCTTTCCCAGGCACTGCTCCAAGCTAAGTCAGAAGCCTGAAAAGACAGAAAAACTGCCTGACAGAAAGCAAAACACAGCCCCTTAATGTCATCAGGATTGGGCTGGGAACTACTCCCATGTCCATGTTCCCAAGGCATTTTTTGACGTAGCAAGTTGATGAGATGGAGCTGGTGCTCTTGGTGACTCCAGGTGGAGTTGGCATCTCTGCCTTTTAATCGTCTGGATCTGCTGTCAGGAAACAACTTCCAGTGATTTGGTCTCTTCTTTCCAGTGAGGGCAGCTCTGTTCGCCCACACGTGTTTGTGCAGTGTTTTGGGCAGTAGATTGTTTTGCTCAGAGTCCAGGGGTTCTTTGCAGAAGAGCCTGCTTTGGGAAAACTCCCCTAGAGTGTGGAGCTCTTTGTCTTGCCATGGACTTAAAAAATCTTGGCATTTGGAACACTCACAGGTAACTTGTATTTTGACGAGATCGATCTGTCTCTTGATGAGTTCTTACCTTCACCTGCAAGAAATCTCTGTTTTCTCTCCAGATGTCCCTGGTGCCTTTTCCATGTGTTCCTCCTTGGTTTTGAAACTTTTTCCTTCCCAGACTTAGACTTCTGTTCTCAAAAACATTTATAACCCAGTAGCATTTGAAGGTTTTCCATCTCTTTGACGATGAACCACCTCTGTGGTCTGTGTCTGTCTCAAGAACGGCCGCGCAGGTGCGATGGGGGCACAGGAGCCACCTGTTTCACCAGTTAAACACATCCTCCTTCCAAATTCCTTTGTTGTGTCTGAAGTAATTTCTGCTTCCATCTTGCCATGCAACTGCTCTGCCTGTATTTTCCTGAAGTGTTCCTGAAATTCATAGTTCATAGTACTCGGGAAGGATATAAATAGTAACAGTGAGATGGGAAAGGGAAAAGTAAGGCTTCTCTGGGAAATTGAGAGGTAGTGGTTTCATTTTCATAATGAAAGGCCCCATGAGGGGAAGAAGAGGTAATGTGAGGTTTTTCCTGGGGTCTTTTAACTTATTTTTAATCTTAAAAAGATGCCATTTCTTGCTACTCTGGGGTGTAGAAGTTAGATATTATTTTCAGACAGTCTGAGGTGGTCTGAAATGGAAACCCAGGTAGGTCAGTAGGAAGCTCCTGAAGATTAGCTCAGGCATTTTCCAGGAGTTAATTTGCTTCAGCCCTAGGTGTAGAGTTCACTGATACTTGTGAATTAAAGTACCTATGCTTGTTCATTTACACTGCCTTTCATTTTTCTCTATTTTCTCTTTTCTTTGTTAAGCATTGCAGGCTGTATGTACCGAGTCGTTCAGACTACAGGACCAGATGGAAAAAACCTTCTGAAATTGCTTCCCATTTCTAAAACTTCTGGAAGCTTTGTGCCAATAGTTCAGTCTCCAGCCATGCCAAATAATTCTAACGCAAATATTTCTAGCCCAGTCCATCTTACTTTTAAGACACAGCTTGGCAATACTGCTGCACCTTCATCTGTTAAGATACCTATTTTTCAGCCTCTTGATCCTGGAAAGATTATTCTTACGAGGACATTAGACAAGCAGGAAAGTACTAGGGCAGGTTCTGAAAAGGAAAGCTTGATTCCAAGTGCAGCTGCCAACACCCAGAGCAGCTCTGTGCCCATGGATGGAGTGTCCTTGCAGAATGTTGCCACCACGAGCTCCTCTCACCAGAGCAGCACAACGTACATGGTGGTGAACACCAAACCCCTCCCAGTGACTGTCAGGTCTCCAATGCTTCCCTCCGGACACCACCTCCAGATCCCAGCTGATGCAGAAGTGAAATCTGTCCCAGCATCTCTTTTGCCACCTGCAATACAGCAAAAAATTCTGGCAGCTGCAGCCACCAATGTGTCTGGAGGGGCCGACAATACAAAAACGCCGACAGTGATTTACGTGTCACCTGTGAACACAGTGAAAAGCTCCCAAGTCCTGCCCAAGCACTTGCAGAGCTTTTGCCCCAAATCTGCCATAGAAATTTCAAAGACACTGATCGTGACAGCTGCCCAAAAGGGATCTGGTTCTTCTCCTGAGCCAGTCACATCCGAGGGGCAGCAGTGCCAGCAAACTCCTATGAAATGGATTGTACAAGAAACTGCCCCACTATCAGCAGCTTGTCTTATCCCTGTTAAGTCTTCAAATAATGTGGCTTCCAAGATCCTGAAAACTTTGTCAGACACGAAGAACGTAGAAGTTAATCCTGCAAATATTTTGCCACTCTGTTCTAGTGGTCCTGGTGGAAGCCAAACCAAAATCACACCTTTAAAAGATAATGCTCTGGTCATGTACAATGGGAAAGTCTATTTATTGACCAAAAGAGGCTCTGATGTTCTGTCAGCCCAGGCTGACAAACAAACGTCTTCCTCTTCTGATGCTTTACCTAAAAAGGAGACACCCAAACAAATTGATTCTACTGAAGTCAATAAAATAACCAGTAAAGTGGTGAATCTGGTGTTGTCAAAAAGCAAAGGAGTAGTGCTGTCTCAGAAAGACGCAAAACCATGTACAGTCTCCAAAAATTCATCACCAGTTGGCTTAAGAAATGACTTAAAATCCACACCTCCAGCTCTGCTGACACCAAGTGCTAATCAGCAGGATCCCACTGTAATCCAGAGACAGAGTCCGCCCTTCACCAAGAGCGTTTCTTGCGGTGGAGTGATCCCAGTTCCAGCAGTAGGGATACAGCAAAGTGTGTGGCAAAATGGCAAAACCATGAGTCATTCCCCAAGACCAGCAGGGGCTGTGTCACCTCAAGCTAAGCAGGAATGTGCTGTCAGTAAAGACTGGCCAAAGGTAATAAATCATAATCTTGCCACCTCAGTGTCTGTTCAGTGGTTCTGTGGTCCTGGTTTTAGGTGAATACGATGGCTCTTGATGAGTTCACACATTTTTGTAACCAGGTATCCTGGAAATGCTGCTCTAAGGTTGGTTCTAGTCAATAACTGGCCTTTTTCCCAATAATTTCGTGTTGTGCAAGTGAGAAATGCATAGCAAAGAAAGAGGCAGAGGAAAGGTGGCTTTTGATTTCCTCCCAAGATAAATGGTCAGCAATAACTGAACTCCAGGGAGGCTATTCATGGTTTGGGCTCTTAGATGTTGATGCCATACGCTCACAGCACAACCTTAGGGCTGTAGGGGTGATGCAGGGTAGAGAAGGACAAGTTTGTGGCTTCACAAGAGGAAAATAAGTTGGAAGACCAGAGTTTGTTCTCCAGAGACAGCTCTGGTGTGCCACTGTCAACTCCAGGCTCTGCTCGCTCCAACAGCCATGGGCAGGAGCTGTGTTTGCTTCCTCCCTTGCCCTGGTGGGGAGGGTTCACCTCCTTCACTTCTGGGTCCACATCAGGCAGAGGGAACTCTTTAGATCCTTAATGGCTGCATTGACATACTCTTTTAAGATTATAATGTTGAAAATGTGTTAAAAGTTGTAAGCCTCCAATCCCCAAATTCCTCACGCAGGATTGGGGGTCATGTTTTTAGTAGCTCGAGAGGCCAGGATGAATTTGTCTCCAGAGAAAAAAAATTATTCTGAATTTCCTTTGTGGTGTCCAGGCGAAACAGAAATGTCAACTGAGTGAATTTTTACAAATTTTAGACATTTAATTGTTGCAATTGTTGTAAGACCTAGTTTTTTGATTGTCACCTGAAAAATGTTTGAAATATAGTTTATTTTTTTCAGTGTTGTGTGGTGCCGAGTGTCAGCATTTGCTTTAATGTTAGTGAGAAATAACTTGGCAAATTTGGTGTTCTTGTCCCTAAATTTGCAAACCCCTGGATTTCAGAGTAAAGACACTACCTGCTCTTCCCTCCTCTTTCTTTGGTACTTTGAAGGGGTAAAACAAGTGATTCTCTTGTTGCTTCAGTGTTCTCTTGTTGTCCAGGCTGGTTGGCCTGGACATTTTCTGGGTGTTCCAGAATGTACTTGGAGTGTTAAATAAGAAGTGTTAGACCTACGATAATTTGCATACAATCTATCAAAATTGGCTTATCTGTGTTACATGTTACTTGTGTTAGATGTAGCTCTTGTGGAATGGCAGACAAAATAAATGTTCACTTGTCTTTCTAGTACCTATTTTTTCTATATTAATATATTTTATCTATTTTTATAGAGAGAGAGAGTGAGAGAGTGATTGATGGCTCTCTCACTGTTTCTGTATTTCAGATCCAGTGTGAAAAGATGGATTCACCGGGGAAGGTTATTCAAATCAAACTGCAAGAGCACCCACACTGGAGACAATATTTGGAATTAAGAAAAAAATTTGGTCTCTTTAAGGAGGAGAGAGTTTGCCTTACGAGAATACCACTAAGGGCCTTCTGTGAGAATCCGGAAGAAAGGGTTTGTTCCAGTGGCAGCTTGGAAAGGAAAAATGATTCTTGCAGTTCATCCTCATTGGATGTGGAAATAATGAGTCGTCATCAGGAAAGTGTTAAAGAGGAAAAGGTATCTGGGATTTTTCAGTGCTAAACACTCAGAAAGCAGTGTATGTTTAGTCAATAGAGAGCTGAGGGTGTCTGGGGCCTCCCACCCCTGAATTCACCAGGAGAATCAGGAGTTGTTGGGATCTCCGTGAGAATTGTTCCTAGAACTTGTTTGAGATTTCTGTATGACTCGAGTACCTTATAGGAATTTTTATCCTTGTTTTTGGGCTCTACTGGAGCAAACCTGAACAACAAATGCTTTTGAGAAGCCTGTCCCTACTACTGTGGTGATGGTCCTTGTTGGAATAGGGACCAGGCCTCAGGATCCTGATTCATATTTAACCCTCTGCAGATGGTTATGTTTGTCTAGCAGTGCAGTGGGTACAGGCAGAGGAATGCGTTTGTTAAATTTACTTGAGGATCTGTCCAATCTTTAGAATTACAAATGTTGTTATCAGCTTTGTCATTGGTTGGGTACTTCTGAAAGGAAGAACTTCCATGTTAATGCATGGAAAGGATTTAATCCATCCAAGTATTTCTGTTCAGCTATATTTTCTTCTGTGTGATTCTGCTCAACTCAAAGACTTTGTCAGGTTTTACTAATCTGCTAATAACTGAGCAGATCCATGGCTGCTCTTAATATTACCATTAATGTTACCATTGCCATTAACCCATCCCTTAGAAGTGTCCATAGCCAGGTTGGATAGAGCTTGGAACAACCTGGTCTCATGGAATGTGTCCTTGCCCATGGCAGGGGGTGGAATGGAGTGGGATTTAAGGTCTTTTCCAACGTAAACCAGGTTGTGATTCCATGATTCAAATAATAAAATATCTGGGAGGAATTTAGTCTGATCATGGACATTACTCCTCAGATTGAGGTTTTGGAAATGTAGACATGAATTCTTCTACACTGAATTTTCCCATCAAATTAGAAAATTTTTGTATTGCAGTAGTGTTAACTTAAACAGCCACAGGAGATGATGGACGTGCCCAGGAAAGGCAGACATGCAGTGTTGACTAAGGAAGGAATTCAGTGTTCTGGAATGGTTAACTGGGAATCTTTGCTAGAAAAATATCAAAAATCTGTTGGTTCCTTTACTGAAAGAAACTTCTTCCAGGCAATAATTTTAAAAACCTTGCAACAAATAACTTGTAATTTATGCCTAGAGAATTTGATGTTATAACATAGCTGATGGCAAATTTAACAGAAGTGAATTTTGTCTGTTTCTGACTATGCAGTTAATTGTGGATCTGGAAGAGGATTTAACTAGGAAAAGGAAAATAAAATCCTCACCTTTGTCGGACAGTGGCAAGAGGAGGAGAACTTCGATCAAATCAGCCACAAGTCCCAGTTTAGAAACCATCAGCTCAAATTCCAGTGCACTTAACAGGAGTGTTTCACCTCCACCAGCCTCACCGCAGCCAAGTGTTCCGACTGGCTCTGTTGGAGTGTCGCCAGGGAGGGACTCGGAGCAGGACATGTTCCCCCGGTGCAGTGACACTACCCACCCGGGGATTTCAGTTTTAGTGACTTCTGAAGAGGATACTTCCATTCTGGAAGGTTCTTTCCGAGATGATGCTTTCCCTGTGGCTCCCCCAGACCTGGATGAGACAATACGGGATGAAAAAATCAAGCGACTGAAGCAGCTCCTACGGGAACGGGAGGCGGCTCTGGAGGAAATGCGCCGGGAAATGCAGCAGAGCTGAGACGCCTGCCCTGGGGATCCCAACCTTGTGCATCACCTCTTCAGTGACTTCAAGAGGAAATCCCTTGCTTAAATTAATATTTCTGGTAGATGGAAGAACTAGATGAAGTTTAAGTATGTGTGTATTTAGAGAACTGTGGGTTTTTGTTAAATGCCAAAAATGAGAGACTTGGACCATCAAATTCTGCTTCTGGGGCATGATTGAAGAGCACAGACAAAGGGCATTTTTACCAGCATATTCCCCATATTTTGAATCGGGGTTCTGTATTAGTCTTAGCAAATAAACTTTCCCCTTTCAAATTCCATGGCCTGGCTCTTAGAACCCCAGTGCAAATTGCAAACCCTAGCTATAGATACTTCTTTGTTTGTTTTTCTCATGTGCATGAGAACTTTGATGAATTCCTGAGAACTGTCAATTTTCAGAAGCAGTCAACAGTCAGTGGTTAATAAGTGCTATTTAAAGGTTCTGGGAATTAGACTTTAGACGGTAACAATGCAGATATTTATACAAAACCTTTTGCAGATGTGAAAACAGAGGCAGGAGGAGCCGTGTGACAGTTGTTTGGATTCATGTCTCTCCCTGTTATTATTGTGAGCCTTTATAAGGCCATGGCTAGCTGTGCAATGTGGAAATTTGGTTGTGGGGTTGTTTTGGAAGGGTGGGATGTGGTTTTTTTTTAACAGAATTCTGTTAATAATAATTTCTTGAAGTTAAATGACTTCTTTATCCCTGTGTGGTATCTTTAACAATCCTCAATGAGTGTCTTTTAATTTGTTGTTGTTTGAACATCTCTTGCCATCTTCAATTATGGTACCTTAGTTTGCCTTTTTGGAGGGGATGTGCCCTCAGACTGTCTTTACATCCTCATTTTTTTAGAACTTTGTGTGTGTTTTCCCACCATACTTGGTTGAATGTGCAGGGACACCTTTCCTTGTCCTCTGTTGTCCATGTCTTTGATCCTTGCAGGTTCTTTCTGCAGTTTTTCAGTTTCCCTTTCACCAATTAATAACTTCTTTTGCCAGCAAAGTTTGTCATTGTTTTGTTCTTGTCTGTTTATATTTATGGTAATCACCACCAATCCCAGCAGAGCTCTGCTGCAGATTTGTGTTCACAAGAGGCTGTTTTTTACTGTTCTTTTGGCTTTTTTTCTTATGTTGTTTAATTTTAATCAAATTTTCATCTGCAGGGTTTTCATTTATTATCTCACGAATGCCCAGTTTATCTATAGGGTTTTGGTGGAGGATGGATGTTTCTTGGAGAGCTTAGTCCCATATTCCTTATTTATATAAGCTTTTACAGTGGGGAAAATTCCAGTGGATTGGAGAGGCAGGAAAGGTTTTTACAGGGGAAGAAAAAGGAAGTTCCTGCTCTGAAGAATCACAGAATCAGAGAAGGGTTTGGGATGTAAGGGACCTTAAAGCTCATCTCATTCTACCCCCTGCCATGGGCAGGAACACCTTCCACTATCCCAAGTTGCTCCAAGTCCTGTCCAGCCTGGCCTGTGACACTTCAGGAATGGGGAGAGCTTGAGCTAGACCAAGGTGATGGACCAGATGCACAGTGGTGGGTGAGGAGAGAAGGTGAATAATGGAAATAAACCCCGTGGTGATTGAAATTACTTGGTAGGAGGGAAGTGTGGTGGAACAAGCAAGTCAGGGTGGTACTTGGTGGTACATGGATGTGGACATCCATGGGCTCACTGTGTATGGAATGGGTGTTTTGGGTCAGAATTGACCTTGGCCAACTCCCAGACACCCACCTGCTTCACTTGTTCCGTTCCTGCGGGCTGGGGGAAAATGGAAGAATGGAGTTGTGGGTGGAAATAAAGGCAGTTTAACAGGTCAAGCAAAAGCTGCTTGCACAAAAAGTAAAATCAGGAATTCAGTCACCACATCCTGTCAGCAGGCAGAAGATTGGCCACTTTCAGGGTCTCTGTGGGCACAGTATTCACTTAGAAGACAAATACTATGACCAGAAATGTCCTTCCATTCTCCTGCTTTCATAAAGCTGTTCTGAGCATGGCCTCTTGTGGTATGCAATACCCCTTTGATCAGTCTGGGAAGACTGTCCAGGCTGTGTCTGTTCCCAGTTTCTTGTCCATCCCCAAATTCCTGTCCATCCCAAGCCTGCTAGGGGGTGCACAGTGAGAGAAGGAGAAAACCTGGATGTCGTGGGAGCTCTCCTCAAAACACAGGTATGTGATCAGCAGTCTCCTCAAAATACCAAACACGGCGTGACGTGGGCTACTGTGAAGGACATTGACTCCATCCCACCTCAAAGGATGAAGTAGGAATTGGGAAGGAGATGGAGACAACCTTGTGTTGTGTGTCTGGTGCTGCAATCATATGGTTGATACTCTTCCAACAGGCTTTGCTCACTTACTATCCTCTTACAAATGTCTTTCCTCTCTTTTCCAATGATCTCCAAAAAAAATTAATGGAGCCGAGTTCTCTTATCCTCTCATTTCACTTGACGATTCTAGCATTGACATTCTACAATGCAGCATCTTCTTTATCCCAGAACCTCTTCCTTAACAAAGTAGTCCATTTACCTGAGTTTTTCGTAGAGACAATAAAATATTCAGAGCTGGAAGAAGAATCCTCACTGCAAAATTTTGAAGAAATGGGACCAGGATTTGGTGGAAGAAGGTGGATGGGCTATGTCAAATATAGTGATGGAAAACACTGGTGCAGTTCAGAAAAAGTGAAACCAAGCGTGGAAGAACGAGATCTTCCTTGGAACAACATCAGTGCAAGGTTGGAGAGTTCACTGAGAGCCAAGAGAAGCCTCTTCATGTGCCAATGGGGGAAAGTTGTGCCAAGAGGAGCAAAAGGGCTTCTGACAGCCAAGGAACTTGAGGCTGTTGGAGCTGCTCCTAATCCAGACCATCTGGAGCGCGGATTGGATTTTACTGCCCTGTTCATCCTTGAACTCCTGCAATTTATGAAAAGAGTGTGACAAGAGCTAGAGTTCTGGGAATGCTGGTGGTCACCGTAGGAGTGAAGGTGACTGGTGGCCATCCCTGAGTGCAGCCCAGGCTGGTAGGAAGGTGTTACACACCAGGATTGCTGTGCTAAGTGAGGATGAAATCTATGGATTTAGGATATGAATTATTCCAAGCAAATTCCTGGGAGAAATTAGTGGAATACCTTTGAGGAATTTCAGAGTCCAAAGAGCAGAGGTGGCAGTGAGTGCTGGACAGAACAGGTCAGGAAGGAAAGATCGTGCTGGGCAAGTTGCCAACATCAGCCAAACCTGGTGCCTTGGAGTCCCTAGCCAGGAGCATCCCTGTGTCTGTCTCCTGTACTGAAGACCCACCACAGCCCCAGAACTTTCATGTGAGGCACAAACCTTCTGTCCTGGGGTGGCGTGATGTTGTATCCCAAATCGTCTGTTGGGTTTGTGTTAGATTGCCTTGTGTGCCTTTGGTGTTGGGTCTGGGAGCCGGGGGAAGGGAGAGGCATGCAGTTTGTTTACAGAAACCCTCCTCAGCCGACTGGCCTTGAGAGTTGGATTCAGCAACACATGGCGAGGGATGGAGACGAGTTCTTTTTTTTTTGTGCTATGTTTTTAGTAGTTACTTAGTGTGTAGCTAGCAGAGGGGGAGAAGCTTCGCTCTTTTTCCTTCTNTTTTTTTTTTTTCTGCTTTTTCCTTTCCTGTTTTTTTTCTTTTTTTCGCCTTCCCTTGGAACTATTATAATCTCTCTGGACTGAGGACCCGGGGGAGTGTCATGGGGGCTTGCATCTGGAACCCACCAAGATGTGCGCAGCAACGTTTCCCAGCAGCAGAGGGACTGAGACAGAGCAACCACCTACAGGAGGGACTTCTTTCCTAAATCTATCATCTCTCCAGAGCAGCACAAAGTTCTTGTCATCAGGTATTGTTCAGTTTATTGTGCCAGGGAGTGCTTTGCCTGTTTAATAAACAGGGTTCTTTCCACTTCTCTCTGAGGAGGTTTTTTTTCCCCAAACTGGTTGGGGGAAGGAAGTGCCCCTTAGGAGGTTTCCTCCCAGATTTGCCCTAAACTGCTACACCTTCATAGAGGTCTGTTCCAGACACAGAATCATTGGATCATTTAGATTGGAAAAGACCCTCAAGATCATCAAGTCCGACCATAAACCTGAGGTAGCCAAGCCCAGCATTGACCCGGATCTGGGCATTGCCAGGTGCAGCCCAGGAAGTCATCTGGGGGTGGCTTTTAGGGGGCTGTACCAGGAACGCCCATCAGATGAAGCTCTGGACAGACATTAGCAGTGTCATGTTCACAACACAGCAGAGGGCGTTCTAGATCCAGGGGGTTCTAGAATGCATTGAGGATAAACTCCTCCAAGTGAAAAAGGAGCCAGCAAGGAGAGGAGCTCACCAACAAGAAGGACCTGGTGGGGAATGAGAAGCTCAAAGGCAGCCTGGTCTGAGTGAACATGGAATGGTGGATTCAGGGTCCTCAGGGCAACAAGGATGCCTCTTCAGGAATCTGCTTGGTTGAGTCTCTGGGATAAAGCGCTGGAGGGAAGAGGGACACAGGAGCGCTGGTTGATATTTAAGGATCACTTCCAAGCTCAGGAGCGACATCCCAAGCACAGGGAAGTTGGACAAAAACTCCAAGAGCCCTGTGAGGGTGAACAAGGAGCTCCTAGACAAACTCGGTATGGAAGCAAGGACAGGCAGCCTGGGAAGAATACAGAGGGATTGTCTGAGCGGCAAGGAAATCAGGTTAGGAAACCCGAAGCCCTCATAGAGTTAAGTCTGGCTAGGGACATCAAGGAATACAGAAAAGCTTCTATAGGTACATTGGTGATAAAGGGAAACCTGGGTAAAATGTGGGCCCTCTCCAGAAGGAAACAGGACACCTGCTTACCCAGGGCATGAAGAAGGCTGAGGTTCTCAGTCTTTGCTGAGAAGTGACCCAGTCACACCGCCAGAGTCGCAGGGGCAAAGACAGGGACTGGAAGAAGGAAGAACCATCCACAGGAGGAGAATCCCAGAAACTTTAAGGTTGGGAAAGCCCTCCAAGGTCATCAAGTCCAACCTGTGGCTGATACCCACCTTGTCACTCAGACCAGAGCACTGAGTGCCACATCCAGGAACTCCTTGGACATCTCCAAGAAGGTGTCTACCTCCGTCTCCCTGGGGAGTCCTTTCCAGTACCTGACCACTCCTTCCAGGAAGAAATTCCCCCTGATGTCCAACCTGAAACTTTCCTGGTACAACCTGATGCTGTTTCCTCTTGTCTTGTTCCTGTTCCCTGGGAGCAGAGCCTGATCCCACCTGGCTGCCCCCTCCTGTCAGGGAGTTGTGGAAAGCCAGAAGGTCCCCCCTGAGCCTCGTTTCCTCCAGGCTGAGCTGCCCAGCTCTCTCATCCATTAGTAATAGGACTTACACTCCATACTCTTCTGTGGATTGTCGAGGCTGGGAGTGTCCCAACTTCAGGGACAGAAAGATGAGCAGGCACAGCAGCAGTTCAAGAGAACAACTCTTAAATTCAAAAATCTGACTCCATTTATATACATTTTTAAAAAGGTCAAGAGATTGGCTACAGAGGTTGCCACCTCTCCAATCTGGATGGTGACATCACCATCAATCATCTCTCAGAGGAGAACTATGTAAACATTCTAAAAATACACATTGTTTAGCTGAAGCTGCGTGAGAATCTGCAGCAACAAAGACAGAAGGCAGAAAATTCAGGGTGACACCTCATCCTTTTTCCATTAATTAAAAGAAAACAAAAAAAGGAGAACATTATTCAGTTTCTGTTCATGAAAGGCCATCGGAGTGATCACTCGTGTCATCGACATCAGAGTCGTCACTCAGTGGTTCCTCCACTGGTTGACCTTCATTTTGATCATGGTCTCCTGACTTCAACATAACAGGATTATTAGAATTCTGCAGCACCAGTAAGGTGCTTGATTGCGTGCAAAGCTTTTGCCAATTGACTGTGCGGGGTTCAACCTGCATTCCCCGTTTTTGTTTTTTGAAGAACTGAGCCTCAGCGGCAAAACGCAGGTTCTTCAGCAAATGAAACAAAACAACATTGTTGACTCCCTTCAAAATGGAATGACCCAACCACTGTGCCATGTCAGCCACAGAAACGGAACCCATGACCAAATTAAGAGCTTCCTGGGAAAACTTTGGAAATGCCATGACAGCAGCCCTCAATTCAACCAATTGGGCTGATCCATCCTCATGACCTTCCAAAACTTGCCCCTCAAAGCCATCCTTCCAAGCATCAATGGCCCGTCTCGTCCTTCCCAAACCGTCTGTAAAGACAGTGGGTCTTTGCACTGGCTCCTGGGTATTTTTAAAGCATTTTGCCACTTGCAATAGCTCATGGCTGGGCAGATGACAAGCGATCTGCTCTGAAAAATTTTCCAGAGCATTTGGCAGAGAAACACTGCTTGCAAAGCTCCAGTGAAATTTCTCCCATAATACCGAGGGTATGAATTTTGTGAAATCCGTACCCATCAATTGCAAGCACTGTTACCTGCATTTAATTATCAATCGAGCAATGAGCTCAAACAAAGTGATTGCCTCTTTTGTGGCTGAAATTGAGCAATTAGTTCAAACAATGTATTTGCCGTCTTTTGCGGCTGAATGGGGCAGGATGACCCCGTCCAAAATGTGCAAGGGATCAGACCATTCATCATTCCATCGGCCAATGATACCTGTGGGATGCAAATGAATCACAAGAAAACAATCAGTCAGATTCACAATGAGGATACTTTTCAGAGGTCTTGTAACAACCTCCATTTCCCAGAGTTTCTTTTCGATGCAGAAAACAGGAATGTTCCAGGGACTGGTTTCCAGATGATCCAGGTCCAACAGCTCCCGAACCAAGTCACGAAGGGTGACAAATTCGTCTTGAACGAAAGTCCATTCCAGATGCCAGAGGGGCAAGGGAGAGACTCGCAATGTCCGCCCCAAGGACAGACAGGGTAAAATCATTTCAGGACAGTCTCTGACCAGAACAACAGTCCAGTGAACTTGAGGCAGCCCAGTAATTTCAGAGCAGCCATCTTCTCGCCACCAGTCTGCAGAGGAGTCTGCTCAGACAGCACAGAGGCCCCACGAGCGCCACCCCAGTGCCGCATCTCTCGGTGGAGTCACAGCAGTGGGGGGTTCTGGCAACGTCCCCAAGGAAGCTCTGCCAGCCGCGGAGCCAACAAAGACAGAAGGCAGAAAATTCAGGGCAACACTCTTCACCAGCTCAGGTCCTTTGTCTGGACGTGAGAAGAGAAAATTCAGGAGTATTTAAGGAATATGAAGGTGCACAGGTCTGTGGGACCTGATCAGATGCTGTCACCCTGAATTTTCTGCCTTCTGTCTCAGTTGCTGCAGATTCTCACGCAGCTTCAGCTAAACAATGTGTATTTTTAGAATGTTTGCATACTTCTCCTCTGAGAGAAGAATTGATTGACGGTGATATCCACCATCCAGGTTGGAGAGGTGGCAACCTCTGCAGCCAATCTCTTGACCTTTGTACAAATGTATATAAATGGAGTCAGATTTTTGAATTAAAGGTTGTTCCCTTGAACTGCTGCTGTGCCTGCTCATCTTTCTGTCCCTGAAGTTGGGACACTCCCAGCCTCGGCGATCCACAAGATGCATCCATGGATCCTGGGGGAACTGGCAGAGGAAGTTCCTAAGCCACTCTCCATCGTATTTGAGGAGTTGTGGCAGTTCAGTAAAGTCCCCACTGGGTGAAAAATGGGAAATTTGACCCCATTTTTCAAATGAGAAATAAGGCAGATGCAGCGCACTACAGGCCAATCAATCACACTGCTGTCTGGCAAGATCATGGAGAAGATACTTCTAGAAGTTATGCTAAGTCACTTGGAAAATAAAGAGGTGATTGGTGACAACCAACATGGCTTCTCTGAAGACAAATCATGCCTGACAAATTTGGTGGTCTTGTATGACAAGGTGACAGTGCTGGTAGGTGAAGGCAGAATGACTGACATCATCTACCTGGACTGTGCAGAGCATTTGACACTGTCCTGCAAGACAGCCTTGTTTCAAAACTGGAGACATGTATCTGATGGATGGAACACTCACAGGATAAGGAATTGTCTGGATGGCAGCACTAAGGGTTGTGGTCTGCAGCTGTAGACAGGTATTTCTGAGTGGAGCCCAGTGACAAGTGGTGGCCCCAGGGGTCAGTGTTGGGACCAGTGCTGTCTTTATCAGTGACATGGACAAGTGGGATTGAGGCACCCTCAGCATGGTGCTGGCAGTGAGATGTTTGGTGGGGTCACACACTGGAGGAAAGGGATGGGGCATCCAGAGGGACCTGGATGAGCTGGAGAGGTTGGGATCGTGTGACCCTTATGAAGTTCAGCAAGGCCAAGGATGAGATCCTGCCTGTGGTTTGGGGTGACCCCCAGCACAACTCCAGACTGGGGTATGAATGGAGCAGCCCTGAAGAGAAGGACCTGGGGGTGTTGGTAGATGATAACCTCAACAGGAGTGACTCCATGACTCCAAGGGAAGGCTGACAGATGTAATTTATCTAGACTTCTGTAACTATTTGACGTGGTTCTCCCCAGTATCCTTCTCTGCATTTGAGAGATGGATTTAATGGGGACTATCAGTCAGGTGGATAAGGAATGGGTTGGATGGCTACATCCAGGTGGTTGTGGTCAACAGCTCAGAGTCCCAATGGACATCAGTGACCAGTGGTGTCCCTTACAGGTCCATACTGGGATCAGTAGTGTCCCTCAAGCATCTGTACTGGGACCAGCATTATTTAACATCTTCATTAATGGCAAATGAAGGGATCAGGGGCACTCTGATCAGGTTCGCAGGTGACACTGAGCTGAAGGGCCAGGAACACCCCTGAGGGAACGAATCATCGAGTGGGACCTGGACAAGCTCAGAAGTGGCCCATGGGAAACTCAGGATGTTTAACAAGGTCAAGTTCAAGGCCCCAGGCTGGGGGTGAGCAGATCGAGCAGCCCTTGGGAAATGACTTGGGGGTGTTGGTGGGTGAGACCTGGACATGGCTCAGCCCAGAAATGCCCCAAGCCCTCAGCTGATCCCCCAGTGTGGGCAGCAGGGGAGGAGGACTCTGCCCTCTGCCCCACTGAGGTGTGACCCCACCTGCAGAGCTGCCTCTAGCCCTGGAGCTCAACAGCAGCAGAAGGATGTTGAGCTGCTGGAGCAAGTTCAGAGGAGGCCACTGAGATGCTCAGAGGGTTGGAGCGCCTCTGCTCTGGTGCCTGCCTGGGGAGTGTTCAGCCTGGAGAAGGCTCTGGGGACACCTTAGAGCCCCTTCCAATGCCTAAAGGGGCTCCAGGAGAGCTGAAGAAGGAATTGGGACAAGGAATGGAGTGACAGGACAAGGGGGAATGGTCAGAGGGCAGGATTAGATGGGATATTGGGAAGGAATTCTTCCCTGGGAGGGTGGGGAGGCCTGGTACAGGGTGCCCAGAGAAGCTGTGGCTACTGCATGCCTGGAAGTGTCCAAGGTCAGGTTGGCTGGTGCTTGGAGCAACCTGAGATAGCGGAAGGTGTCCCTGCCTACGACACAGGGGTGGAATGAGATGATCTTTAATGTCCCTTCCCCCCAAACAATCTTGGGATTCTGTGAATCAAGGTCTGAGGACTGTCCACAGAATAAATCCTGGGGCAGAGTGTGGAGGCCCCTGTGGGCCACACAGGAAGGGCAGTGCTCCCATGGAGAGCAGCATGTCCCTGATATGGTTTGGTGCAGCTTTTCTCTGTTGCTCATGGTGAGCAGCTTAGTTGTGAAGCCCCTGAGCTTTCTAGAAGAATGTTAATAAGCTACCTGTGATTGGTTGGTTTGTTCTCTCCTTTGATTGGTTCAAGTCTCCCCCCTGATTGGTTAGTTTTGGATCCTTTCCCTGATTGGTGAGTTTTTCAATCAAGTCTCCCCCTGATTGGTTAGTTTTGGATCCTTTCCCGATTGGTGAGTCTTTCAATCCTCTTCCCTATTGGTTGTTGTGTTGAACTCCACCCCTTTTTGACCCCATAAAACCCCGGCTGTTTGGCGCCTCGGGGTCTTCGGAGTCGTTGGTTCCAGGGAATAAAGAGGACTTCTGGAGATCACTCTGCCTCCTGTTTTCTCTTCTGCGCCACCTGGAAGGGATTTGCCGGAAAACACTGCAGTAGCAGTGGGAGCCTAAAAGAGCTGACAGGCCTGGTTGCTGAGGCAACCATTCACAACTGAGCTGGTCACTGGGCTGGAGTGCCTGTGCCCCTGGGATAAAGCCGTCCTCCTCAGGGCGACTCACAGGAAGGTCGTGGCACCCAGAACATCCCTGCCTGGGACTGGGCTGGTCGGTGACAGCAGAGCTGGACCAGGGTCACCCACAACAGCCCAGACCAGGGCTGGATGCCCAAGCTTGGGCTCATATGGAGCTCATGGACATGAGTATGTGAGGAGGTCCTAGGAGGCTGGTCAGGGCAATTCAGGTCTATTAAGGGACCCTGTAAGTCTGTTCAGTGCTCGGCTGGTCAGGCATTGGAAGGGGCTGCCCAGGGAGCTGGTGGAGGCACCATCACTGGAGTTGCTTAAAGGGTGTCTGGATCTTGCTGAGTAGTGTGATTTAGGGTTTATGAGGCTACAGTGGCAGTGGCACTTGGGGGTGTTGTGGCAAGTGTGGGATGGACTTGGATGGATGATCTCGAAGATCTTTTCCAACCATGACGATTCTATGGGAGGTGGGACCTAGCCCAGACCCTGGATCATGACTGTTGGGGGGGCTGCAGAGAAGGGGAAAAAGGCAGGGATTCACTGGGGGTGTGTAATTTTGGACCAGCTGGGAGCTGGGAGCTGCTTCTTGGTGCTGCTCATCCCTGTCTCTTGGCAAAGGGTGAAAGAGCAGGAAAAGGGTTTTCCTGGAATTGAGGAGGTTGTTAAACAGAGAAGAGTTGGATGCTCTGAGGCAGAACTTCTATGGATCTGCAGATGAGCAGGAATCCCAGCACGTGGTGCTGGGCTGGTGGGGGAGCCCTGAGGGGGCTTTGGGGGGTTTAACAGTAAACCCCGGAATGTACTGGTTTGGGTAGCAAAATCAGAATCTTTGAGGTTGGAAAAGCCCTCTGCAATCATGGAATCCAACTGTTCTCCAGCACTGCCAAGGCCACCATTAATCATGTTCTCCAGTGCCACATCTACATGGTTTTCTAAACTCCCTCCAGGACTGGTGACTCCATTGTTATGGGCAGCTGTGCCAGGGCTGGACAATCCT
Source organism: Cyanoderma ruficeps (assembly GCA_008694505.1). Taxonomy (NCBI): domain Eukaryota; kingdom Metazoa; phylum Chordata; class Aves; order Passeriformes; family Timaliidae; genus Cyanoderma; species Cyanoderma ruficeps. Next base: position 218,393 of record VZDJ01000444.1, read on the forward strand.
TTTGGCAAAGAAATATTTCCTAATGTCCAACCTCAACCTCAGTCTGCCGTGGCTAGCTCATCACAGTGACATTAAGTTACAGAGAAATTCCTGCTCTCTGGGACAAGAATTGCTTCTGGGAGCAGCAAGTTGGATGTCTGTTGTCAGGATCGACCTCTCCATGTTTCACAGGGATCCACGGACAAAGCAGTGAAGGGGTGGTGAGGAAAGCCCTGTGAGCAGGCAGATGCCTTTTAGAGTTTCCTTGAGGACTACACATAAATGAATCATTTGGGGTTTTTTCTTCTCCACCCATCATATCAGGCAAAGAGCTCTCTCTCCTTCTCCACAAGGATTCCGTCACTGTTGGGACCATCTCTTACTTAAACCTTTGTCTAATGAGCCTTGAGGGAGGTAAAGGATTCTCTCAGCTGTAGCATCACATTTTCTATATTGGAGCAGTTAATCAGGAACTGGGGTTTACCTATTCCCTGCTTAGGAAGTGTGTGGCCAAGTGTGCAGCTCTCCAGGGCGGCTGAGATCCCTAAGGATTCATCAGCAGGTAAAATACAATACTTGGGAAACCTTCCCAGGCCATGATGCCCAGCGTTCTCGGTGACTCTATGTGAATCACATCCACCTGTCTTCTCACCCCACTGCCCTCAGTAGTAATGTATCTTTTGGTCCCAAGTGTTGTTTCCATCTTGTGGATTGTCTGAAGTCTGGCTGAACCAGGCTGAAAATGCAGTTACAGGGATGGAGACATCCCATTTAAATCCAGGATAAAAGCTACTCAGGGAACTGCTGGGGTTTCCAGGAGGCCTCCAGGTCAGATTAATTTCTCTCCTGGTGCTTTGCCTGCTCCTCCAGGAAGGGAAGATGCCATAGTAAGGAATTCTGGTGTGGGAGGAAATGTGCTGGAGCTCATGTACAAGCCTTGAGAACCAACCTGAGAAGGGAGCTGAGCTATTCCTGCCAAGCAGGGCTCAGAGGCAGCCATGCAAGTACTTGGTAGGTCTGTGTGCAATCAAATATCCCCTTAATCTGCTGTACTTCAGTAGAATTTGAGATACATGTTTTAAAGCTTCTGGCTTGGTCTGGGCATGACTGGAGTATCGGAGGTTGTCCCTATGGATTGACCCTGGAACCAGCTGGTGTGTCTGGTACTTAGAGGCTTGTGGAGCACACAGACACTCCACAGGGTTGGGATAAGGGCTGTCAGCACTCTGGAAGCAGCTGGAGGAAGGAGCACCTGGCTTAGGTTGGAGGCTCTCGGGGGGCACCAGGGATGTCAAGGATACGGGAATGGGTTGCACTCTCGGGTGTTTAACAGACAGCTTTTGGCTTGGGAGGGAACAGGAGGACATGGGCTGCCTTGGCTAACTCTTCCACCTGTGCAACAGGGACGCTTGGCATGAGAATTCCTGGGTCAACCTCCTCGCCAGCTCCAACAACTGCCAGGGGGAGGGAGGGAGGGAAGGCCACGTTGGACAGGGCCTGGAATAAGCTGGTCTAATGGAAGGTGTCCTTGCCCATGGTGGAATGGGGTGGATCCCTTCCAAGCCAAACCCTTCTGGGATTCCATGCCTGTGTGGTTCATGCTGCTCACAGAGCCAGCACAGGGCTGCCCTTCCATCAGGAGGGAACTTCTCAATTGCCTCTTGACTTCCAGAGCAGGCTGTGGTGTGAAGAGGTTTTTCCCTATGGGCTGCTCAAAGGATGGGGTGGCTTTGGGGTCCATCCCACCTGGCCCAAAGTGCAGGGTCCCTGGGCCCAAGGGGAGCAGAGGTGACGCTGGAGGCTCTGCCATCCAAAAGGAGCAATGGAGAGAGGAGGGTCAGGGAGGTCAGACTGGGTGTGGAGGAAGAGACGAGGAGACACAACTCATTAACAACCTTCATTTAATCCTTCATGACATTGGAAAACGTAGAAATGTCACAGACTTATTCACAGTACTGGTAACATTTGCATTGCTGTGGGTTAATAGCAAAGGCCATGATGTCAAGTACAAGACAATCACTTCATACTTTATATAAAATAAATGCTTAGAAATAACAGCTGCTATTGCTATTGAATTCCTGAGTTCTCTCCATCCATCAGAGGCTCCCTGCTACGAGCAGCGCCTGCTCCTCTGCCCTGAAGTTCTCTGGGCTCTCGTGCAGGGTCTGGCCCTGCAGGCTGACCACGGCTCGCAGGGAGATTTTCTGTGGAGGGAAAGCAAAGGGAGTCCCTGTGAGTGGCTCCCTTGCTGCCTTGGCACTGGGAGGTTCAGTGGCCCGAGGAAACACCAAAGATTTTTGGAAACACCAACAGATCAACTCAGAACCACGTGCCTGGATCCTAGCTGTGCTCTGGACTGGCTCCATCATTTGCCCTGTGGCTGTGACAGGTCTGGAAGTGAAGTCAGTCAGGGCAAGTCAAGGCCAGTTAAAGGCAGCTTTATGCAGGAACCGTGTTAACACAGGAGGTGTACCACAGACAGGTAACAGCAGGTAACAGACTCTGTACGGGTCACGTAGAGCTGCTCATGGGTCTCTAGCTCTGGTGACTGATCCATGCCGGGTTAAATGGCTGGACTCCATCACCTTAAAGGTCTTCTCCAACCAAAACGGCTCCATGTTCCCATAAAATCTAAGGTTGTCCTGCTGCACCACACTGGGTTATTCAAAACCAGGGAACATTAACTTTGTTTTACCTGGAAGTCACGGATGTAGGTGAGGAAGAAGCTGAGGAAGGAGAATGCCAGTGACCACTCGGAGACAGTGCTGATGATATGGGGGGTGTAGCCCTGTGTTACAGAGGGGAAAATATCCATGTGAGAACTGCTCTGGACCTGCAGTGGCACAAGGATGGCTTGTGACTTGTGACATCCCATGTGAGATCCTGCATCAACAACTATTCCTACTGGTGACCAAAATCCCTTATTGTATCTGGAATCTCCAGGAATGAAGTGCTGAAAAATGAGAATGACCAGGAAAACACCTGCTCCAACTGGGATGATGCCCACTGGGAATTTAATACCCACCTGCAAAACCCGAAGGCTCAACCCAGAGTTCAACTAACAAAGAGCAGGGAGGTTCAAGGCCCTCCTCAAGATGCAGGAGGGATAAATCTAGAGTTACACTTGAAGACCCAACAGTTTTGTGAGATCAGAACTTCAGCAAATGCTGGCACAGCTTGCTCAGAGCAGCTGTGGCTGCCCCATCCCTGGAAGTCCAATGCCAGGTAGGACAGGGCTTGGAGCAACCTGGAATAGTGGAAGTGTCCCTGCCTATAGTAGGGGGTGGGACTGGATGGGCTTTAAGGTCCTTCCCAACCCACCCCAGTCTAGGATCCCGCAATTCCAAGGAGTTGCTGGCTGGTTCGGCTGGCACAGCTCTTTCCTCTCCCACCCGACTGTGTTATGAGCTGCAAGAAATTCCCACCTGTCCTTCCAAATCCAGCTGGATTCCATTCCTCCCCCTCCAACCACTTACTCTTTCCTGGGAGTCCCAGTGCAGCTTCTGCACCAGGTTCTGTCCATAGAGGCCACTGTACAACACAACCGAGGACACAAACACTGAGGAAGAGGTTAAGGAAGATTCAAGGCCAAGAATGAGGAACATGGAACTTGCAGACTCTGTAAAGCTGAGGCTGTGAAGTCTCAGCCTGAGGAGCAGTAATAGTGGCATGGACTGTTCACATTGTGCCCTTCAACATGTAGCTTGTCCCAACCCACTGGTTATTGTCACGTGAAAAGGTTAATTTGAGCCTAAATCCATTATTTATGTTCTCTGTGTGCTGCCTCTCGCTATTCCTCTAATCAAACACAGCTCACTCATGGAAGTTTAAGCTATGATCAGATGTGAGCACTTTGCTGAGCATTTAAATTTAATTTTACTGGTATTTCCCACCCTAATAAGAGTCTAGGTCTCTTTCTCTGATGGCTTTTCAATGTCTCAACCACCATGAATACTTGCTGTGGGCCACAGGTTAGAATCCTGTATCAACTGCAGCAAAGAGGATTTTTGGCTTTTCTGTTTCCCTCTTAGTCAAGCTTTGAGAAGTGCTTTGGATTTCACCCAATGTGACAATGATCTCCCATTTAATCCAATCCTGGATCTTTCTGGAGTGTTTGATGTCACTTTTTCAACATCTTACAGAGGGAAGGTACCCAAAAAGGTGCTCTTGCAACACAACAAACAAAACTCAGATCATTAATTTATAGACAACCTGATTTTCATGGGATTAAGATATTAACTTCTTCAGTGGTTAATGTGATTAAACATCAGGAGCCTCCTGATGTGAAAGATTAATTTTGTGGTGTGTGACCCAGGCTGCAGTCTTCACACATTCGGGGTCACCAGATGTTGCGGGCGTGTCCCAATTTCAGGAACACCGATACGAAACTCACACCATGGCTGTTTCGGAAAACTCCCCTCTAATTCAAATCTGACTCCAGTTTTTATACATATGTACAGAGGTCAAGAGATTGGCTACACAGGTCGCTACTTCTTCAATGGTGGACATCGCCATCAATCATTTCTTCTCTCAGAGGAGAAGTATGTAAACATTCTAAGAATAGGTATTGTTTTCATGAAGCTGCATGAGAAAGTTCTACAGAAAGACAAAAAGACAGAAAGCTCAGGGCAACAGTGGTGAACAAGGCTGAACTTCCTGGCAAAAACATGGCCAGACTTCCAAAGCTTATTAAAAAATGGATATGAGTGGTTTAGGAGCTGTGGTCACTGATTGGACCATAGACACCCAATTTTCTGCTAATTGAACTGGACAGCTCCAGGAGCAGTTTCTTATCTGCCTGTTTCTTATCTGAGTTCCTGCTGCAGTGGGAAGAATTTAATCATTGTGATATAAAAATAACTGGTTCCCACCCCCTCCCCCTGCCCCCCCTCATTACAGTGGGTCATCAAATGCATTGGTCTGGGCTGGCAGTTCTGCTGTTACACTCCACCACAGGACCAAGAGTATTTTCATAGATTCAGAGAATTGTTTCATTTGGAAAAGACCTCTGAGGTTGAGTCCAATTGTTCCCCAACACCAAGGCCACCATAAACCCACGTTCTTTAAGTGCCACATCCACATGCCTTTTATACCTCTCCAGGAAGTTGTAGGACTCCATGGGCAGTTGGGCCAGTGCCTGACCACCCTTTCTAGGAAGAAATTTTCCCCAATATCCAACCTGAACCTCCCCTGGCACGGCTTGAGGCCATTTCCTCTTTCCTGGCCCTTGTTCCCCAGAAGCAGAGCACAATCCCATCCTGGCTGCCCCATCCTGTCAGGGAGTTGAGCCAGAAGGTCTCCCCTGAGCCTCCTTTTCTCCAGGCTGAGCCCCCCAGCTCCCTCAGCTGCTCCTGGTGCTCCAGACCCTTCCTCAGCTCTGTTCCCTTCCCTGGACATGCTCCAGCCCCTCAGTGTCTCTCTGGCCAGGAGGGACCCAGAGCTGTCCCCAGGACTGGAGATGGCCCAGCAGTGCCAGCACAGGGGATGGGCACTGCTGTGACCCCAGAGCTAACACAAAATACATTTTCTTCTGTCTTCCACTTACAGCCATTTAACCCAAGGCCACAGACCTCTCCCTTTCCTCATCTTTCCCTTACTACATTATGAGCTGTTAATTTAGAACAATAATTTCCCTTCCCCTTTCATTGCTATATATGAATACATCATTATTTCTACAACTTCCCTATAATTTTGGTTAGACTACATTGGCACAAAAACCTTTACAGATTTGAGGTTTGTGGGCTTTTGGCATCTGTAAGAGGAACATAACTTGCAGAAGATCATATTGTTCATAAAACATATTTTAGTTCCCCCCAGTTTGGTTCCTCCCTATTCAAAGCTGAATATCTTGTTTGCTAATACCAAAAATTTATGTTAAATAAAACAATTCTCCAAGTTTCTTGGATGATTTCCTTGCTGTCTGCCAAGGCCCCTCAGCAGGTGAGGATTCTTCATGATGGATAACAAGCCTGTGCCCCACTGTCCCTGCTCCTCTGATTCCTACAGATTCTATAATCCTGCAGCAGCAGGGATGGGAGCCCAGCGAGATGCTCCAACCTTGGGAAATGGGACATATAGTTCAGTGTTGGTACTGGCTGCCAGCCTGGAAATAAGTGGGATTGGTGCAGATTAAATCAGTGGCCTGGATGTGACATGGTGTTATTTAGGAGTGGAGCTGAAGCCTAGACCCCAGTGAGCCTCTCCAGTGGAAAGGCCTCTTGGGGAAACTCAGGCAAAGCAGTCAAGCTCACACTTCCACACACACCATGTGTCTAGCTCAGCAAGGAGTGGCAGAAGGCCTTGGGACTACATCAGTTCCAGCCAGGTTTATTACCAGGAGCCGAAGGGAACCCAGTGCCAGAAGGGCTGAGCACGTGCTGGTCTCAGGCTTGAGTATGAGCTTCAGCAGCCAATGACCTTGAGGAATGGGAGTGGAGCAAAGGACAGGTAAGGTCAGTATTCCATAGGGAAGACAGAGCCCATCACCAGGTCCCACAACCAATGGAGATGCAGAGGAAAGGAGAAAACAAGGCCCAGGGGCATTAGGGATGGGGGGGAACCTGGGCAAACCATGGTGTACAGAGCACCATGGGGAAGTCCCTTCTCTCAGGCTGGGCAGGTAACTATGGTCTGTCCTGGGTATTACGTCGAGAGGACGCAGGGACTCCACACCTGGATACAGCTGCAGATGGAAGTGTTTAAGCAATGGGTTTTGCAACTTGTGTCTCTGAAATTCAGGTTTGGTGTTGTCCTGTTTGACACATAAACTGAGTTTAATTTTTAAATCCACTGTTCAAGTCCATTGTGGTGAGCAGGGGAACTGTTCTGGTGCATTTTCCTGACTGTTTCAATGATTCAGGAGAGGAAAAAGGCCTCTACTTCTGAGTGGGTTTGCCCACATTTGTTATATAAATATATGGATAAACGGGAATGGATACTCACTGCAAGAGGGCAGGACTAGAAGGTCCCTTCAACGCAAACCATCCTGTGTTCCTCTCCTTCTCTAAACCCCGCAGTTGCTTCCAGCACTTGGAATTCAGAGCTAAAGGGGGTGATGGATTCTGATGCCGAGGGAAGCTGGTAGGGAATGCCAGTCAGAAATATCTTGTTTTTTGAACTGCAGGATGGGCAGGGAGGAGATCAGAGGTCAAAGTCCCCCCGACTCACCCTTGAAATGTGCTCCAGACTTGTCTCTCTGGCAAGTGCCAGCACATCATCCCTGTTCTGGAGCCAGCTGGCACAGACAGCCTTGCTCCACATGGTCTGTTAGTATATTTCCTCTTGTGCTACATTCTGGGTTTCTATTTCAGTTGTATCCAACTCTAACAGTCTGCACCATTCCTGTCCTCAGGAACACACTTTAATTTCTTACCTGTTTTTTTCCCCCCATTGAAACCACCCATTCCCTTAAGCATAATTCCCTTTGGTTCCATATTTCTTAATACAGTCAGACCTCTTGGGGATAAACTCTTATTTTTCCTATTTTCAGAATCTGGTGTGCAGTACAAAAGGGGAGGAGAAAGGGTAGTAACCATCCCTCTTACCTTTTTTTTCAATATCCAGGGGGGGTATTAAAAATATTAAAGGGATTAACCATTTTCCCTGAAATTCCCAGGTTAGAATACAGAACAGGACACACTACAGGCTGTACAATCAAGGATGATATGCCTCTTGGGGCATATAGCAGTGGTTCAGTTCAAGTAGGTGTAAATCCTGTGGAGGCTGCTGGGTTTTGGTGCCACTGCCCAGGCAAAGGATACTGCTCAGGACGCTGGAACAGCTCCACAGGAACACAGCCAGGCGGGCCCAGAAGATGTCTTTGCTGTGAAGTTCTGGCTGCATCAGGTAGGACAGGATGGTCTGAACCAGCATGTAAATGGACCCCACCCCGAAGGTCAGGCAGGCTCCCAGCACATGGATGTAGTACAGGACACATTTCTAGGGGAAGAAAGCCTGTGAAAACCTGGTTTCGTTTTCTTCTGTAAAGCTCTGGCATCCACCCCTCAGTGATCTTCTCCCATCCTGAGCTAAGCAGTTCTGGACTGTACCAGTCCTCAGGACACTTTTCTTGGAAGCCCCATTGAGAGATGTCTAGAAGCTAGAATCTGCCAGCCTCTGGAATTTCTGCTTTTGTTAAATTCTTGTGGTGAAATTACAGGTCACAGCTTTACCTTCAGTAGAGGAATTTGCAAGAGCTCTTCTCATAAATGGACGACATCACAGGAATGGGTGAGAGAATCCCTGCAGTGGGGCAGGGAATGGGAGTGGCAACATTTCCACCCCAGGAACCTGTGAATCTATGAAAGATTATGTAATACAGGACAGACACAATACGATTCTAGTACTCAATTCTGGATTATAAATAATGAGGTTTTGCATTTTTCTGAATAAACTCTGGTTTGAATAAAGACTTTGTCAAATTAGTATCTTGGAATACTTTGAGAGAACAAGGTTCAATCAAGCAGCAATACTTAAAAACATTACCAGGAGAACCAAGTGTCAAATAGCAAAAATAACTAAAACCAGAAGATATTCCAAAAAACCCAACCCAACTAAAAATTTATTATTAAAATATATGTGTGTGAAAACCCACATGTCTTCAGCCCTTTCCTCTCATCCCCAGCTTAGCACATGAGCCAGAGACAGGGAACAAAAAGGAACAAAAAATGTCATCTGACCTGTTTCACAGGCAAGACCTGGTAGCCTCCTGCACCCCAATCGTGCAGATGTTTTCTGCCCTAAAACCTGAGGCTCTCTGTGTATCTTAATGAGTAACTTTTAAGATCAGGCTTTTCCTTGTGCACAAATGAATTTTAAGTGCTGCATTCACAGTGAGAATTTCCATTTAAGAAATAAGCAAAGATGTGTGCTCCAAAATCATGTGCTGTGCATGGAGGTGTCAGCAGAGAGGAATTCTCTGTTTTCACACTTTGGGGTCTTCAATCACCAGTAGATTTCAGAGCGATATGCAGGTGCATCACTTCCAACTTTTGTTTTGTTCAAGATTAAATGATACACAAACTGTTATCAAATCAACATGCGCATCCTAGATTTTGATTATTGTGAAATACAAAGAAAGTAGAAAAACCCTTTCTTGAGGGCAGTGGAGGGAAATCATGGAGTTGAGCAGAGCCTGGAGGATTCTTCTTGGTGGTTGTGGAATGGGAGGCTGGGACCTCTGAATAGTCTAGAAAATAGTAAATAGATTGAGGCCTCCAAAAGCAAAAAATGCGTAGAATGAGAGTGCTGAGGTTTCTAAGACAGGGGCTGCTGAAGCACTTGAGGAGCTGTGCTAGGGAAAAGGTGGAGCTTCCCTTCCCATGAGCTTTTCCTCTTTGGTTTTCCCTGTTCCTAATCCAGCCGGAGCCCAAGGTGACACTGCAGCCTGTGGTGGCTATAGGCACCACAACAAAGCCCCCAGATCCATCAAGTAATTAATGTAGTAAGGCTGGCAATTATGCAGTCACCTGGCAAATAAAGCCAACGATGGGACCTGCTCATGGTGTGATGGGCAAGAATATCAGATTTGGTTTTTTTGGAGTGGAAAGTATTGGGGAGAAAAAGAAATAGAGACCTTTCTTTATGGAGAAAATCGAAAGAATTAATGTTGCAGAATTTTCAAGAATTTGAGAAGGTTTGAAGGAAAATCTACCCGAGAGGGTAGGTTTTCCACAGTTGGGCTTGTGGGGTTGGGTGGTTTTGTTGGCTTTACTTCTAGTTGTAACAAGTTTTTACTATTTGATACCTGATTCTCCTGAGCCACAGTTCTAGGCTTTCAATTTAGATCTCAGGCTTTCAACCCGCCTGGAAGGAGATCGAAGTGTGGATTTTGCAATGCTTGGTGGTTATGAATGTTTTGAAATGTCATGAACTGCTGTTCACAAGTCCCAAAGCAAATAAGGAATAACTAACAAATTATAAGCCAAACCTTATATTTTTTTAACCATTCTCTGTAGAGAATTTGACAAAAAAGCAGTTTGCCATGGAAAGTTGCTTTCTGTAAATCCCCAGTTTATCAGAAATCTCAGAATAGACACAGCTCTGGTAGGAGCAGAGCAGTGCAGGCGGAGCACAAACCTGGAAATTGGCAATAATGCAGAGTCCAAAGCAGCTCATCCATCCCAGCAGGAGGCCCAGCTTATTCAGCCTGAGGATCTTGGGATTTTCTGGGCTCAGGGCAGACACTTGTTTGTACCGGACATACATGGTGGCTATCCCTGCCAAAGAGAGACACAGGCAGTAAGACTCCTGCTGTGGAGCAGTGTCTTTTTCTACCTGGGAAGATGCTGAGTGACAGAGGCAACTCTTAATATACAAGAATTTTTTTAGGGCACAGTGAAATAGGAAAGCTGAAAGGCTGGATTTTCAATTATAAAACTGAAATAATATAATGGCAAACAAGTCAAATTAATAGATTTTTCAGATCTATTCTATTTTAAAGTCGTATTAGGTTGTTTTCTCCCCCTCCATTGTTGCAGCACAGGTAAGGTGACTGCCTTGAATTTGCATTTTTATTGCTTTTACTTTTCTGTTAGTTTTTTTAATGAATTTTTGCCCTTCTGGAATACACAACTGACGTACTGGCAATTTGTGGATAACATCCCTGACACACACTTTGAATTGCTTAAGAGAATTGAGATTTATTGCTCAGTATTTAGAGTAAGAATTCTGGGCTGTTTAATGATCTGGAGAAGGAAGTGAACTGGTTTAAAGCTGTTGCATTCCAGAACTGCCTGCAGCTCACCAAAGACAGCTTTCTGTACTCACCCAAGAAGGCTGACACATCTAACATGATCCCAAATAAGCATCTTTCAGGTGGTATTGTCCCTGTATCACTGGAAAAGATAATTGGAGTGACACATATCCTATATTATTTATATCTATATTAAAAATACTTCCAACACAACTTTACTTATTTCAGTCTACAAAGGACATGTAAAAAAAGCCCCTCCCGGATGTTTTTCACTGAATTTTTCATTACTCAAACTATGCTGTGCTGGTTTTAGAACTCTAGAAATCACCATGGTAAGGACAATCTAGCCTTGGAGCAGGGAATGATGGTGCTGAGAATTTTAACTGTTCCTTTCATATCAATCTTGATGCCATAAAAGGTGAATAAAAAGGATTAAAACTGGAAAAATTAAGAACATGGAACACTGAAAGAGCAAAGCTTGAATTATATATATCAGCTTCGATTGAATAAAGTTGGCAATGTAGATTTTAGTATGGATTTACTGGTGCAAAAAACCTGGTGGCAGTGAGTGGCTTCACTCTGAGCAGGGGTGTGGTGAGGCACCCCCAGTGCCCTTGTTCATCATTATTTTAAGGGTATGTTCACAGAGCCAAAGGTTAGAGCTTTGCACAAAACCAGACATCTTTGCACAAAACCAGACACCTTTAAATAGAGTAACACACAAATCCCAGAATGGGACAGGTTGGGAGGGACCTTAAAGATCATCTCAACTATCTCATTCCAACCAAGGACACCTTCTACCATCCCAGGTTGCTCCAAGCCCCGTCAAAGCTGGCCTTGGACACTTACCAGGCATGAGGCAGCCACAGCATCTCTGGCCAACCTGTGCCAGGGTCTCACCACCCTCACAAGGAAGGAATTTCTTCCTAACATTTAACCTGAATTTCCCCTCTGTCAGTTTAATATCACCTATAACTATATATATATAATGGCTATAAACAGTAACTTTAGACCTGGAGCTGTTGGGTAAGAACTGCTATTTAAGTGTGGAGTTGGGAAGAATTCACAGGAGCAGGGTCAGTTTAGTGCTCTGGCACAGGGTGGACATCACTGACCTGATGTAGGGCACCAAAGGGTCAACGTGGTGCAGGACAATTGCAGTAATGTAGGAAAACACAAACGATGCTGCCGACCACACAACCAGCGCCACGGGCAGGAATGAGAGGCCTTGCTGGAACCACCACATTTCAGGGCTGACTTCTGCCTCCAAACACTGTGAAGAACCAAATGCAAAGGTTTACTAAGAGTTCTCAAACGTTTATTGAGATTCTCAAAGTTACTGAGTAGTTCTCAAGGGTTTACTGAGAGTTCTCAAACGTTTATTGAGATTCTCAAAGGTTAACTAGGATTTTACGAGGACTCTGAAGTTTTGCTTTCCTTGAAGCAGGCTGCTTCCCATACAGCAGTTTGATATTGCTCTCAGTCCTCTCCTGCAAACCCAAAGTGAACACTGACTTCACAGAAGAAATCATCTGTGAGCAGAATTAAATCTGGAAATGATAATTCTGAAATTCTTAGAGGATCATTAGAAATCAGTACTGTCATTTTACTGTGCGGCTTGGATTTGTTGCTGCCAGAAAAGGGTCAAGTGGGTCACTGTGAGTAAGTGACTCCATTTTCTTCTCAGCCTTGTGTCACAACACCAGGTCAGTAGAGTGAGCCGACAGAGAACATGTCCCTGCACCGACACTGCAACTGATGGTGGCTGTGGTGGAGCCTCCAGCTTCTAACACTCAGCTGGGTAGATGTAAAGGAAATGACCCAAAATTACTTTCATACCTGCCCTCAATTATTCCCTGTCAAACTGTGTGACTCAACATCTGTTACAGAGTCCCAGTGTTGGAAGGGACTTTACACCCCATCTTGTTCCACTCTGCTATGGGTAGGGACACCTTCCCCTAGACCAACTTGCTCCAAGCCCTGTCCAACCTGGCCTTTGACACTTCCAAGGATGGGGCAGCCACAGCTTCTCTGGACAACCTGTGCCAGGGCCTCACCACCCTCAAAGGGAGGAATATCCCAATATCCCATCTAACCCTGCCATTGTTTAGTTGCACACACATAGGTTTTATTTTCTACTCTGAGTCCTCTTTGCTTCAGAGTCTCATTTCATTGTCTCTCCATAATGTGCTGAGGGGCTCTCTCAAATCCTGTGCTGAGGTACCTCAAATGACTTTGCCATTCTGCAACAAATTTTTTAAACTGGTTTGTTTTTTAAATTTATTAATGTTCAGGATGAAATGTCAGTGAAAATATTAAAAAACCCCATATTTTAGATTAAATAAAAAACTGAGGTAATGTTTAGATCTATTTATTCTACACTGTAAAGTTAACTTTTAGAAGATACCATCAATGGAGGTTTGAGAACAGAAACCCAATTATTTTGTGGAGAATGAATCATAATTTCCCACGGATTGTAGTATCAATAGTAATAATACTGATATTAACAGGACAGGGGCACCTTTCACTAGAGCAGGTTGCTGAGCTCCATCCAGCCTGGCTTCACGACCTCTCAGCTATCTGAGCTCACGGCTACCAACCACAGCCCTCAAACTCACAGGTTGCTCACAGCAGTTGCTGTTTTACAGGTGGGAGGAAAAGATCCATGTGCAGTGCACTGAAATGATGATTCTGTACTCACACTGTCCAGTTCCCTAAATCCCAGCCTGACAGCAAATCTGTGTCTCACCCCAGTTCTCTAAGAGCAAGAAGGGCCACCCTGGTGAGCTCACACAGAGAGAACTGTGAGTCCTCCCTACTCTTGCTGCAAAAGCAGTCATTTACTACTAGCTTCAAACACAACCAGAACTATTTCAGCATCCCCGAATGGCTGAGTGGGGGGAAGGAGCTCTGGAAGTCACCTGGGCCATCCCCCTGCTCAAGCAGGGCTACCAGAGCCGGTAGTGCAGGATGACACCCCAAGGATGGAGATACCACAACCTTTCTGGGCAGCCTGGGATGACCAGTGCCAGTCATCCTCACAGGGAAAAAGTGTTTCCTGATGGTCACTGGAGAGAAGAGGAGAAAAAGTGTTTAAACATAATTAAAACTGGAGACCGTAAATGGAAGATGAAAAAGGACAAAGGTGAAGAGCAAATAATGGAGACTGCACATCCAAGGGCATCCAGGCAAAGAGCTGTATGTGAGAAAAGCAAAATAATGTTTAAACAAATTAGAAGGATGTACAGCACTGAGAGATTTTAGAAGAGCATGGCCTGGGGTGAACAGGTTGAAAGAAAGGAGGAAGAGAAATAGAAGAAAGAAGAAGCACCAATACTATAAAGTCTCATGGCGAGAAAAATGTTGAAACAAAAGTGGGTGATCTCTCATGTGAGAGATCAGAGCTGGTCAACCTTCACAACCATTGCATAGAATGGACAACTATGGCCTTGTAGAGGTGAAGGTTCAGCTTTTTGTGAGAAAGCTGGTTACTGACAGGTAAAGGTGTTTTACAGGCTATGTAGTGAATAAGAACAGATTGACAGAATACAGATTGCCTGATTTCTTGCCCATTTTTAAGCTAAAGTTTGCCATCTGATCTTGATTTTAATACTGCAATGCAGAAATGACTGTGACTTCATAATCCCATCTCTAGTATGAGAATCCCATCTCTAGTATTGGGAATTCGAAAGAGAAATGCAGATTTTGCATTACATTCTCTGTTATAAATGATATGTACCTGGGTATGTAATTCCCAGTTCCAAGCAGTCAGTCTGAATACACTTTTCCTTTCACATTTAAATATTCATAGTGCCTTAATTTTATTTCTGAGTTGACAGATTTTCCCCTACAAANCCAACCAACCACATTCCACATACCTGAGAAAAAGGGCATCAGAGGATATGTGACTTAAGGGGAATCCAAGGTCATTTTTCTACTGAAGTTCCATGTTCGCTTCATTTTTCTGACTCTCTGAGATATAAAGGAAAATAAGCAAGATGTGAGGTACTTCTGTACCTCTTGCCTTGTTTATTCTTCTTAGCACCTTCTGTTAGTCAGTGCTGCTGACTGGACGCAAGACTAGACTGTTGGCTTGCCCCACATTGTTTTTCCTGCATTCCAAGTGGTTAAGGAGTGAAGCTTGTGTGTGGTAGAGAGGTAGAAATGAAGAAAAACTGCTGTTAAAGGCTCTTTGTTTTTAGGAGTTGTTTACACAACCATTTAACTTGAACTAAAGAGCTTTCAGGAGATGAAGAAAATGCAACTAAAACCAGTGCCTAAGACCACGGCTTTCACCTAAGAAAGGGAACAGAACACAGAGACTTCTGATTTCACTGTGGACACACATCCCAGTGTCCTGCTGGTGCAGTGCTAAATACATGGCTGGAGAGGGGCTGGAGCAACCTGAGTTTCATAGGATCATTTAAGTTGGAAAAGTTCTCTAAGATCATCAAGTCTAACTATTCCTCTGGCACTGCCAAGGCCACCACTAAATCATGTCCACAGCTTTTAAATTCCTCCAGGGATGGTGACTCCACCTCTGCCTTGGAAAGCCTGTGCCAATGCTGGGCAACTCGTTCCAGGAAGAAATTTTTCCCAATATCCAGCCTGAACTTCCCTTGATGCAGTTTGATGCCATTTCCTCTTGTCCTGGCCCTTGTTCCCTGGCAGCAGAGCCTGACCCACCCCCAGCTGCCTCCTCCTGTCAGGGGGTTGAGCCAGAAGGGCTCCCTCGAGCCTTCTTTTCTCCAGGCTGAACTGCCAGCTGCTCCCTCAGCTGCTCCTGGTGCTCCAGACCCTTCCCCACCTCTGTTCCCTTCTCTAGACATGCTCCAGCCCCTCAGTGTCTCCCTGGTCAGGAGGGGCCCAGAGCTGTCCCCAGGACTGGAGGTGCCCCAGCAGCACCAGCACAGGGCACCACACTGGGCCTTCTGGACACACCATGGCTGCAACAGCCCAGGTGCCATTGGCCTACTTACCCACCTGGGCTCATGTCCAGCCACTGTTACCAGCACTCCCAGGTCTTTTCCCACCTTTCTAGCCACTTCTTCCCCAGCTGGGAGCATTCCATGGGGCCGCTGTGACCCAAGCCCAGAACCTGGCATTTGGTCTTGTTGACTCTCCCTCTGTTGGCCTCAGCCATGGATCCAGCCTGTCCATTTAATTAGACATTCCATAACTCCTGACTTCTCCTGCCACAGGCTTGAGAGACTGCCTTGTGGATGCAGAGGGGCTGAAGCTCCGTGGGGATGAAGCTCACAATGAAGATTTTCTACCTGCTGAGGGTATTTACATGCCTGTGCAGACTGATTTACCTGGGATAGGATGAGCTTAGTAAAGCAGAACAGCTATTCCCAACTTCTCCCTGCGTATTACCCTTACTACAAAATAAACGTGTCCACTCAGGCAGCTCATCAGCACTGTCTGCTCCAAAGCAAGCTGGGCTGCAGAGGAGCCCTCTCTGTTAGAAATCTCTGTACCCTGAGCTGTCACCAAGCCCAGAGCTAAGCCCTGCACATGACTTATCATTTTCATGTGCTGTGGCACAAAGAGCACCTTCAGTCACATCCCAGAGCACTGCTGAGGCACAGCTTCTTACTGAGAGTGTAGGTGCAGGCTGGTGGAATCATGCAATCTCCTGAGCTGGAAGAGACCCACAAGGATCATCCTGTTCAACCCCTGCCCTACAACAGACACCCCAACAACCCTACCCTGTGCATCCCTGAGAGCATTGTCCAAATATTCCTGGAGCTCTGGCAGCCTTGGGGCTGTGACCATTCCCTGGGGAGCCTGTTCAGAGTCCCAGCACCCTCTGGGGAAAGAATCTTTTTCTGATATCCAGCCTAACCCTCCCCTGGCACAGCTCCAGCCATTCCCTTGAGTCCTGTCCCTGGTTACAGAGAGCAGAGATCAGAGCTGTCCCTCAGCAGGAATCTGCAGCCCCACAGGAGGTTCATCCTGATAGCACCAGTTGGGGTCTGCCCTTCTTGCTTTCCCCAGCAGAAACCCCCTCACTAACTCTCCTTACACTAGAAACAATTTTATAATTTTTCCTCCTTTAAATTCTCTTATGTCAGTCAAGATCTACCCTGAGTTCTTATCTCCCTCTATCTCTCTCCTTATTAAATATTTTACAGTGGAATGAAGTCAGTTTTTCCCACTGTTCTGGGGGTAGACTGTACATCCCCAACACAGGCTTCACTCTGTGCAAATCCCTGGGCACAATCAGGGCATGGTGTACTCCAGGCTGTCTCAACATCCTGCTGTGCAGTGGCCCTGTGTCCCTGCCAACTCCCAGGCTCTGTCTGGGCACAGAATGAGACACCTCCAAACACCAGGAGGCAGAAAGGAATTGCCATGTGTCAGCTACAAAGTCCTGAGATAAGTTACTATTAACACCTTGTTCTATCCCATTGTTTTCAACAGGAAGAAGGAAAACACACTCAAACTCTTTTTTTCTTCCACAAGCTTCTTTACAAGCAGATTATATAACAGCAAAGATCAGCTTCAATTTTCAATATAACTATGATTTTCTTAAACATTTATCCTGATCTTCAGGGACTTTGGAGTTCTAAGGGGGTTTTTTTAAGCTCCACTTTGAGTATCACAGATTGTTTCCAATATCAAGAGCAAGTGAAGGAAGTGTTTCAAAAGCAAAGGAGATTTTAACCTCTTGGAAGTGTTTCTCCCAGTGCAAGAATGCAGCCACACCCTGCCCAGGCTGGAGTATGTGGAACAGAAATTCCAAAGGAAAATGAAGGGTGGGCAAGACCATCAAGGGCAGAAAGTTCATGTTACCTGGAATGATAAAGCTGTAAAGATGGTTGAATTATATGGGGAAAAGGAAAATTCCTGAATGACTGCTGATCTCTGGATTCTCAACCTGCCTCTTCCCTGCTTTGTCAGCCAGACAGGCAGAGATAAAGCCCTACCAAGGGACACTTCTTTTTGTCTCCAGCAAATTCTCCAATGGACAGTGCTGAGGGAAGGACAGAGAAATTTGTCTGTCCCTTCCTTAACAAACAGAGATGGATGGGGCTGTGTCTGAACAGCCTGCACAACTGCCTGTGAGGTTCCACTGATAAGCCACGGGTAAAGGTCACTGATCCTTAAAGCACTGATGTAGGGAAGCAGGAAATGTGTTACCTCTGCCGTCCCTGCTGCAGAGTAATGACAGGTGACTCATTCTGAATGCTTTTTCAGTACAGACATCAAAAAAGTTGCCATGAAATCTATCAGTCCTGGGGGCAGGCTTCTCGGGGGGTCTCCATGTTCTGGCCCTGCTCCTGTTCTCCGTCTGGGAAGGCACAGCATGGCCTGGAGCCAACCTAAACAGTGCCAGGCCCAGGACACTGTGACACAGGATGTCCCCACGCTTGCTTGGGACACCTGGCACACTGTGACAGTGGCCAGGCGCTCCAGCTGATCCAGCAGCTCTTGTGTCAGGGATGAACCCACTGGCCAATCCCACCTGCCTGACCACAGACTCAGCTAAAAACATCAGAGTCCTCAGAGTAGAGCCATTGGGAGATTCCCACAGGACAGCTGGGACTGGAGTCACAGGGGGAATGAGGGTGCTGGGGGCAATCAGAGAGGAAAGGGAAAAGGAATCAGGACTGAGGGAGGTTTCCGAGAGGAGGGAAAGGGAATGAAGGGGAGAAAGGAGAGGCTGTAGGCAGAGAGATGAAGGGGCAGAGGGCCTCAGTGGGATCGTCTGGGCAGAGGAGTTACTGTAAGTGATGGGGGGTCAGTGGGCGGCAGGGACGGTGATGGGGGTCACTGCGGCTGACAAGGGGGCAAAGGGGATGAGGAGGATTTGTNAGGGAGATCGGGGGATCTCCCAGGAACACTGGAGGGTGGCTGGGGGGTGAAGGGGAGGTTGGAGGGCTCTCTCCTAGGGGTGACAGGGGTGAGAGCTGTACAGGTTTGGGTCTCCCCGTCCCCCCGTCCCCCTCCTTCACCTCAGCCGCTCCCGCGCCGTTCTCGCACCGCCCAGGCCCCGCCCCCGGCGCGCGCTGCCACCGACTCCTTTCCGGCCGTCGCAAAAGGGGCGTAAAAGAAGCACCGCCCGGTGCGGGGAGCGGAGGTAACGCTGGGGGTGCCCCGACGGCGGCGCGGCGGGGTCTTGAGGGCACAGGAGGCGCGTGGGGGAGCGGGGAGGGCTCCGAGCTGGGGCTGGGCCCGGGCCCGTTTCCGGGCTGGGCCGGGGTCCGGGGGAACCCGGGCTGCGCCGTGGACGGGGGCGAAGCGTCGGCGGGGCCAGGGGTGCCCTGGGCCCCTCTCCGGGCGGGTGTTTGCCAGGCCCGGTGGGAGTCTCGCAGCAGCCGGGCCAGACGTTGGTTTTGGAGAACGAGGCACTCCCGGGCTCTTTTCCCCGCGGCTGCTTCCCTCAGGATGAGGGAAAAACGCAGTTTAATGCTGGGGGTAATGTTTCTGGTCATCCAGGGCAACACCCACAGGGACCTCCGCGGTGACTAAGTCTGGTCTCCTGACGATTGGAGAGGTGCAGCTCTGCTTCCTCCCGAGCATATCGAGCACAGCGAAGGCCGTGCCACTTTCTCTTCTCCCTCTGACGGGGCTGCCTGAGGTGTCTTTTCACTGCTGGAATTTGCCTTGCTGAGGGTGTGGAGAGTGGAGCTGAGAGCATTTGTTCTTAGGCCAGTGATGACCTTTGATTTGTAGTTTTCTCTACCCGTGCAATGTGGATGGCTTTAGAACTCTCTGTCGTCTTCCTTTCTCTCCTACAGAAAAACACAAACTTTTATTTTTAGTCTCCTTTATCTCCTGGTTGTCTGCTTCCTGTAGAGAGTTACATCTATCTGGTCATCTGCTTTCAAGGGAGATCGAACATTGTGAGTCCTTGTTTGTGCTGGAAAAGCTGTTCCTGACCCTGTATTTCACAGCTGCTTCATGCTGTCTCTGGCCAACTAAAGCTCTCCACCTCCTGCATGTTTCTTGTATATCTTGAAAGTTGAACAGATAATGAGCTGGGTTAAATTTAGAGAGGAAGAAAGCTACAGCAAAACTGAAATAAGGAACAGAAATCTGGAAAAAAAAGTGCATAACTGTTTTTAAGTGGTTGTCCAGAATCACTGCAGCGACAAAACTGTTCCAAATCAGTTTGACTTAAGACTTCTAAGTATTGGTACAGTTTTTAGTGCTGTCAGTTGATAACCTGAGTGGTGTCACCTGCTCTCCTGGGAGAGGTATGAGTTGTAACACAACTCACTGCTGTGGTGGGAGTTTCTGCTGCTGCAGGAATTTCAGCTGGTGGCTGCAGGGTTTTACAGCTGCATTGGGAGCACTTGTTTCTTTCTGTTCCTTCAGCAATTCTCCAAATAACTTTCTCTTTCAAAGGAGTAATTCTATAAAATCATCTTGTTTTGCTGATGGCAAATGAAATGTTCTTTAGGGTGGCAACTGGAAACTTTTGATATCCTAAAATCTCATTTGTGTGCTCAGGTGTGTCTTGCCCCTCTGTGTTGCAGGATCTTATGGTTCTCCAGCCCAGCCGCTGCCTGCCCAAGACAATTCCTAGACCACCCAACCCATGAGTGGGCACCGGAGCATCAAGAGGCGATGTGGGGAGTCGCACCTGGAGGGCCCCGCAGGCTGTGGCCACGGCCCCACCGCCGCCTGCGTGCTCAGCAAACTGGTGCAGCTGCCCACGCCACCCCTGTCCAAGCACCAGCTCAAACGGTTAGAGGAGCACAAATACCAGAGTGCCGGACGGTCCCTGCTTGAGCCTCTCATGCAGGGCTACTGGGAATGGTTAGTTGGAAGAGTTCCAGCCTGGATTGCCCCCAACCTGATCACCATCATCGGACTGTTAATAAATATATTTACAACTCTGCTATTAGTATGTTACTGCCCAACAGCTACAGAACAGGTGAGTTATGGACTCCTGACACTCTTTGTTTTGGTTGCTGTCACTGTTTTTGGGTGTATTGTTGCTTTGGGGGGAGCTGGTTCTTGCCGTTCAGCCTGCAGTCCTTGTCCTTGTAACCTATTCTCTGTAAGTGTTTGTACCTCTCTGTGATGCTGGCATGCAGAGGAAGCACGTGTGGATGCTGGAGTGAGACAGCATTTCCTGGGGCCAACACACCCCCCAGGAGCAGCGTCTGACACCAAAGCAGCCATGAGGCACCTGCTGCACAAAGCTCAGCTCCACCAGGAGTTGGAGCAGTGGCTCTGCAGCTTCCTGGTGTGTGTGGCAGGAGGAGTTGGTACCTGTTTACCTTCTGTGCCCAGAACAGGGTGACTCCCCCGCAGCTCTGGGGTCAGAGTTGTCACACGAGCCAGGTGGGTTGGACACGTCAGGGCTGCACCAGAGCCAAGGCACTGAGCTCTAGAGTAGTGCTGCTTTAAGATATCAAAACTGGTGTGACCAAACCCAGCTTGGTGAGCCACAGGGGCACCCAGGGGCTCCAGCAGGCTCTGTGTCCTGGCAGCTCAGTCAGGACTTTAGCGCAGTGTGGTGGAGCTGTGGGTTGTGTTCCTGAGCTGTGGCCATGCTGTGAGGAGGCCAAATAAAAGTCAGTGGTTTTATTCTTCGTTCTGAATGCTCTAAAAGCTCCTGACCTGCCCTGAGCAAAACTGTTCTAACCTGACTTCAGGGGTACAAAAGTCTTTTTGAGGCATTTCAACTTCTCTCTATCACCAGTTACCTCATAAGGCACTTGAAGACTCATTTTTGTGCACTGGAAAAGTTTTCACTTGATGTTGAATCTTACGAGCTGCTTTTATGTATGTGCACTGGGAAAGGGAGTTATTTGGTATAGAAATGCGTTGCACACCAAATGGCTGGGAGTGTCTCTAGATATCCAGCTTTTAAAATATCTGAACTCCTTCCTAACCAAGTCTCCCAGGTGAGGTTGGGAATCCAGCAGGACACAGTTTGTTCCCCACTGGACTCCAAAATCTCACGTAGGTTGGCACAGTCCGCACTGCATCCCTGCTCCACGTATGACGTGGGAAAGGGATGTTTGTCTCTCCTAGAAATCTGTTGAAATTAGATTGTTGCACAATAACCTGTGGAATTTGGCAGGTGTAAGATAGACAGTGACTATTCAGTTTGAGCAGGGAATGCTTGGAGCAGCAACTTCCTTTTCTAGGCTGTGGCATTGCGGTGTGGATTAGTTTAACTTGTGTGTACTTCTGAGCAGGGTTACTTGGGGGCTCAGGCTCTGAAATCTGGTCTGATAGAGAGACTTCACCTTTCAGGAACCCAGAGCTGGTTTGGGTCACTAAACCAGATCAGAATTTAGAATTTGGTAAACCGTTGTATTTTGGTTGGTAATTAAACTTCTGAAGTGCCCAGGAAGCTGCACTCAGAGCATCAGAAAGTCAGTGTTAGCTGCAGGCTGCTGTATGGGAGCACTGTTTGGTGTTTAACAGTTTGAGAAGTACTTTGTGTGTGGTGAATGAGATTTTCTCCTCACTTGAACTGAAAAATAACTTAGTGCTAAGGCAGCTTTTGGCCTGATCTGATTTGCCACATGGCACAGTGTGACCAGGGAGGTGATTTTTAAGTGTGAAGGAGCTGTGTGGGGAAGAAAATGTGGTTCTGAAACTCCAGGAGCAGAATTTCTCCCCCTCCTCGCCAAACCACTAATGGATTTATGATGTAAATTTTCTCCTCCTTGTAGCTCAGCCTTAGTTCTGCTTTTTTTCAAGTGTGACTCCTCCCTTCCTGTTGCTGAAAGGTGCAGCCGGGCAGAGCTGTCGCTCAGAGCCTGGTGCAGCCAGAGAGCGAAGGAGATGCAAATACTTCCTGCTTAGCTGGGAGGACCCAGCTGGAAAAGTGCTGACTGTTGAAATGGTACCTGAGTTAAAAAAAAAAAAAAAAAAGGGAAGGAGAAATTACCTGGATAAAGAGAGAGCTGTGAAATCTTACTTGGATATAAATAGGTATAAGTGGAAGCACCTACACTGCTTATGAAAGGAATGTTTAAGAAAGGAGAGCCAGCAGCAGACTGATTTTTAAGTTAATAGACACACCTTCAGGGTGATGCAATTTAACTTAATTGTGGCAGATGAAATCTGTACGTGAGGGATAAAAATGGGAGGGAATTGTGTGGCATCAGAACCTTTTCTAAATGTGGTGCTCTGCTCTTGGGTGACACATTTCCCCTTTCTCACCTTATGCTGTTTGTACAGACACTGCTGAAAGCAGAGCACAATGGCAGCTTTTGGGGCAGAATGAACTGTTTCGGTAAATGCAGGAGCAGTGCAAGCTGTAGAAGGAAATATATTTAAATCGATGTGCTGCAAATTAGTCATGGTTGTGTTGGCCAAAACCAGGTGGACCCTAGGGATTTATGAGAGGCAGGTCCGCTTGATTAAGCTGTATTTGGATTTTGTTGGTGTGGTCTGTAAAATAAAGCTGCTCATAAATGCTCACTTCTGTAAAGTGTGTCACATGTGAAGATTGCATCTCTGATTTATGGATGTGTAAATGGAGACAAAGTAATGGCAACTCCCTGGCTTTTATATTCATAAGGGTTTGTGCTCAAAAAGCATAAAAAAGCTTGGATTGTAATCTTTGCTCTAGCAGGTTTGGCATTGTTTGTGTTTCTGTCAGAGTAGAAATTATTATCATGGACATGACCATTAAGGGTTCTTAACGTAGATTTGGCAAAGCTCCTGGTACCTCGTACCGGAGGGAACAGTTGGTGGTGGAGGGGCTGTGCTGCAGAGCTCTGGTAATGTTCTTGGACTCGAAATCTGGGCACTGGCAGTGACACAGCTCTCAACTGGTGAGTGATGAAGGGCTGGTGAAGATGAGCTCAGTGTTGGTGACTCAGTTGGGGGCAAAAAGTTCCCAAGTTCCTGAAATCACTGGGACATCTTTGCATCTTTGTATTTAAGGAGGACTTTGTTGTGCACTGCTTTGCAAATGTAGTGTTACAATTTTTCCAGCTGTACAGTGCAGCTTCCTGCTTTAGAGCAGGGGCTGTAGCTATTAATCTGTCACTGGTTTATTTACATTCCACATGTAACAACCCATTCTGTCTGTCCTTGCAAGGACCAGCTGCTGGAAGGTCCCTGGGTGAGGAGGACATATGTGCAAAGGGAAAACTGTTGTCAGACTGTGGGACAGCTCGGCTGCAGGCTTGCTTTTTGTTTTAAAAGATTATTTTAAATCTTATTGTGATTGCCTTTCTCTCTTAGGCTCCTCCCTGGGCATACATTGCTTGTGCCTGTGGCCTTTTCATCTACCAGTCCCTGGATGCTATAGATGGAAAACAAGCAAGAAGGACAAATAGCAGCACTCCGTTAGGAGAGCTTTTCGATCATGGCTGTGATTCATTGTCCACAGGTATTGTTGTCATTTTTAATTGAAGTAGGAGGATTAGATTACTCTGTTTCAGGGATTAAATCTGCAATACAATAAAAAAGCTTCTTTACTGAAGAAAGGACAACTGATAGTGCTGAATGTATCACTTTCAACTGAGAAAGTCACCTTTCTTCCCATAGAACAGTGCTCTGGATCAGCTGAATATCTTCTCTTGTATTACACTGAAAACAAAACTAAGCATGTGACTAATTCAATCTGAGCCAGCATTTCTCTGTGATGCTTTAACAGAGTCTTGGTTCTAAAACATTTTCTATAAGAAGTTGTCAGAATACTCTGCTATATTATTTCATATTGACTTGATACAGTGATACCAAGACAAATCTAAGCCTAAGCAGTGGGACTCTACAGGTCACTTTAACATTAGAATTGTCCATGTCAGTTCCTGGGTAGGTGGAGTTGATTGAGCCAGCCTGAAGTTTAACCCCATTACGAAAAAAATTGTAAAATCATAGAATTTCCTTAGTTGGAAGGGTCCCATAAGATCGAGTCCAACTCCCGATCGGGTGTTTTGTGTTTCTTAAATTCCAAAGGTCTTAGGCTTTAAATTTTATGACTTGTTTATCAGTGTTGCATATGGAAAGGGTGGAGGGGAAAGCATGTTATACATCCTGAGTGTATCCAGACTTTCAATTTTCTTAATGGCATCAGAAGAATTCAGAAGACAGAGAAAAATGTCTGGCAAATGCAGGAGAAAACCCCAAAACTTGCTGCAGGCTGCAGCTGCAGAAATCACCTAAGTCCCTTAATGAGATTAGGCATCACAGGAAATAAAAATGTAGGAGCCTTAGAAACCCTTAATAGTAATGACTTCTAATAATTGATATGGATTGAAATCTATGTTGTGCAGCCTGTGTGTTTTTCAAGTGGAAGTGTTAATCTCTTATGTCTGTGAAAGAACCATGCCAGGATAACCTTCCCACTGGGCCCTGTTGTTAGCTTTGCTTCTGGTGAGGATCCTTACACACATCCACCCTTTTCACTCTGTGACTGATTTTCTCCTGCAGTCTTTGTGGTTTTGGGAACTTGTATTGCTGTGCAGCTGGGCACCAACCCTGACTGGATGTTCTTTTGTTGTTTTGCTGGGACATTCATGTTTTACTGCGCGCACTGGCAGACGTACGTCTCGGGGACACTGCGCTTCGGCATGTAAGTACCTGGCTGAGAGATAGGGAAAGGCACCCTGTTCTCCTGAATTGCACCTTGTGTGACCATGGTGCAGCTCCTCGGAGCAGTAGCAAAGTGTTTTTATCCATAGCGACATGCTTAGAGCTTCTGGCAGATGTTGGATCTGTAATTAATAGTGAATGTCCCTTAGCTTGTGTTAGGAGCGGTAAAATATCATTTTGACGTGTTAGTTAATTAGAGCTTTTGTTGTAATGTAAAGCTAAATAAATAATGGAAAGTACCTGTTGTTTTATCCCATGACTGGAATGCTTTGGTCAGATGGTGGCAGTCTGGCTTTAGCATTCATTAAACTCTGTCTTGATACTGCTTGCTTGTGATGTGCAGTTATTTGTTAATATTAACCATAACTCTTAAAATATACTGTATTAATTGTCATTGTGCCTCCAGTTTAAAGTTCTGAATCCCTTTTGGTTAGTGCAGATCATGGTTCTGTCAATAAATGGAACCAAAATTGCAATGCCAGGAAGGTCAGGAGCAGAAATCCTCTTTCCTGCTGGATCAGGCTGGGTGGGAGGTGCAACAGAAGGACTTGGTGAGCTGTGGGATTCTCTAATCTTAATGGGAAAATAAATGTATTTATGTTGACAATTAATTCTGTGTTTGCATTCATAGGGTAAACAAATGCATTTCAAATAAATGCACTGCAGATTTTTTTTTAATCTGGAAACTGTAATTTGCGCTTAGTTTGTGGGATTTTGAAACAATTCTGCAACAACTACATACGGATGTCTAATAGACTGTTACTTATGGTCTATAACTGGTGGTCTATAGGTACCCAGATACTGCTAAAACAGTACAACTGTGGGTTTCTTGTATATGACAGCTTTTATTGGCAGGATACTGTTTCAGTAATGCAGATGATCTTGAGAAACTTCTGTGTTGCTGCCCAAAAATTTAAGGTGTTGGATCAGTTTTAAATGTCTATTAGAGGAAGAAAAGAAGAAAATCTAGACTTCTGTTCCAACTCTGGCTACACTAAAGCAGATTGACTGAAACTTTCCCATTCTTGTACATAAATCTCCCTTTGAACTTTGCAGGATCCTGATAATCAAAGATTTCTGGTTATTGATCAAAGAACACAAATCCCAGCCTTGACATGTGCTTGACTTTACAGATGGAAGTATCAACCTCCCCAAACTGCTGTTGTGCTGCAGAAAAATATTTGGTTCAGTGCTGGTGTTCACTGGGACATTGCTTTGTCAGGAGTCTGTATTTTGGATGCATTCTTCAGCAAGTTAGGTTTTTCTGCCTGGCCTTATAGTATAAGAATGTGGTGACCATTAATACATAGCAAATTCAGAGGAGACAGTAAGCACCTAAATGTGTGTATCATTAGTTTAGATAACACAGCACTGTGTAGTAAACACATTTGTTCCTTCTTTTACCCTGTGGCACAAGGTTAATAGACTGTCATAAGCTGATGTTCATTTTAATGCAAAAACAATGAGACTATTTATCCAGTTAAGAGATTCTCACTGTTTGACACCTTTTTAATGAATCTTTTGTTTCACTAATCTAAAATTGAAAAGAGATATTTTATCAACCCTTTCAGATTCACTGCAGTGCACAGACTTGGATATCCTTAGTTCTGAGTAAGTGGGATCAGAAACACTGTTGAAAGGAGCCAAAAAGATCCTTGTGCACAGAAGCTTTTTCTTGTCTGTATCCCATGTTGTGACTCTCAAAAAATCTTCAGAGAGAGGGTGTAGTAGTGATGTTTTAGGGAATGTGATGGTGTTTTTGACTTGCCTTAATTCTGAAACAGCAGGAAAGAGCAGACACCTGGTTATCACTTACTCTATTTGTGATGAGATACGTCCGAGGAATTGTATATCAGTGCAGAGAGAATTCGATAATCAAATGGCTTGGAGAAGAGCAGAGGGTCCTAAAGGGAGAGTTTGTATTTCACTCCTTCCACACAGGCCTGAAATGTTCAATTATACAATCAGCCTGTCTTGCTGGAAAAGTCTGTCTTAAAAAACCAGGGCAATTAGTATGTCAGACAAAGTGTATGCTTGTGGAACAGGGTGTCAGTGTGTGGTTTGTCTAGGGGGAAGGGGCTGCATCACAAGGAGCAGCTGGGGGAGCTGGGAGGGCTCAGCCTGGAGAAATGGAGTCTCAGGGGGGACCTTCTGGCTCTGCACAACTCCCTGACAGGAGGCTGCAGCCAGGAGGAGGTCAGGCTCTGCTCCCAGGGAGCAGGGACAGGACAAGAGGAAATGACATCAAGCTGCACCAGGGAAGGGTCAGGTTGGATATCAGGAGGAACTGCTTCCTGGAGGGGGTGGTCAGGCGGTGGAAAGGGCTGCCCGAGGAGGTTTGGAGTCCCCATCCCTGTGCAAGGAACAACTGGATGTGGCACTCAGTGTTCAGGGCTGGTGCCAAGGTGGAGATCGGTCAGGCTGGGCTTGCTGATCCTGGAGGGCTTTTCTGACCTTAACAATTCTACGATTCTTTCTGGTGTCACTGCACCAGCTTTGGCAAGTCCCTGAAGCTTAGCAGAGCATGTCAGACTGTGTGGCAGGATCAGTTCCTGTGAGGGGGGAGGGACTGGGATCCATTCTATGAGATTCCTTCAGATTCTGCAGGTGGGGGAGGAAAACTTTGTTCACTTGGGCCCGATTACTGAATTGATTAGCTGTGTAGGTTCTTCATCTTCTCCCTGACAGCTGTGGGGAGTGGTCCCTGTGCTACTTCAGAATGTAGAATAATCAGTTGAGTCAATAAAGTCCTGTGATCTGTCTCCATCTTCAAATGATCACGTAATTCCGTTAGATCCTAGCAGCCACTGCATTCTTCAAGAGGCAGCTAGTGTTGGATGAACTGCTCAAATAATAGCTAGAGGTCAGTATGGCTTAAAAATTCCCCAGGAGGAAGCAGGAAGTGTCTCAAGGCACGTGGGGCAGGCTCCAGGAAAGTCACTGTAAGGATATCAGCAGTGCAAAGGCAGCAGGGAACAACAGGGATATAGAGGTAAATGCAGAAGCTTAAAACACCTGATCTGGGAATGATCATACAGAAGAACAGGAATACTCAGCACATTTGAAAAAGTGACTTTGAATGGCAGAGAGACACTTAGTATTGAAACTGCCCAAAAAATGGCTTGCTCCTCCTGACCTAGTTGCCAGCACAAGAACTGGTTTGTCTGGGTTGTGGATTTGCTGTGCTGCAGCACAGGATTAGCTGAGTCATGTGTTACCATCACTGGGGCAACTCTGGTTTGGAAACAGAGAATTTTTTCCTGCATATCCCAAAAATCAAGTTGGCAAAGTGTGATGGACTTCCATGTGTCCTTGTGGAAGTAGATGTGATACACTTCAGGAACATGCTGCAGAAAACAGATCATTAGGGAATATGGTGCACAAATCCTGAAAGGATTTTCCTGATGTTATCTGGAACCCAGGTGTGATCACCTGGTTCTTTGCCAATCCAGGGTTATCCCACTTGGATTCAGTAGTGATCCTGGTCCCTGCAGGAAGTGCAGGAGAAGCGAGTGTGTGCAGGCTCAGGATGTTTCCAGATGCTCAAGGTCAGAGCACAGCCTGACTGCAGGGGCTGTCCCACATCCAGGGGAGCCATCCATCCCTGTCAGAGCTGGATTCTGCAGCACAGCTTAGAATCACGGAATTGGTTGAGTGGGGAGGGACATTAAACTCATCCAGTTCCACCCTCTGCCATGGGCAGGGACACCTTCCACTAGCCGGGGTTGTTCCAAGTCTCATTCAACCTGGCTTAGGACACTTGCAGGCATTGGGCAGCCACAGCTTCTCTGGGCACCCTGTGCCTGGGCCTTACCACCCTCACAGGGAGGAATTTCTTCTCAATATCCCATTTAACCCTGCCCTCTGGCATTGGGAAGCCATTCTCCCTTGTCCAGCTTGGGTGTTTTCTTGAGAGACATGAGACACAAACTTCTCAGCTAAGGTGCTGATGCACTTGTTCACGATGGAAGTGCTGGAGGTGCTGAATCATACTGAAAAAACCCAGTGAGCACTGAACACTCAAGGGTCCATCCAGAGACATGAGGATGCTGCTGTACCATGGTCTCCATCTTCTCCTAGAAGTTACTGTATTATCTGGTTTATTCCAACCTTTTAAAAATACCAAATAGTTGGTGATGCTAGGAATTAGAGCTGTGTATATATGTGTAAATATAGACACAATGAGATGGAAATTAGTTTCCAAGGAGGCTTCACAAAGGAACATCATAAATATGAGAGGAAGAATCAGTTTTTGTCAGCTTTCATATAACTGAAAAGTTAAAAATGGTTACTTTGCTGTTAGAATAGTAATCCCCAGAGAAAACGAAAGAATTCAGGCTGCTGAACAAAGCAGCCTTTCTTGAGGAGAGTTGAAAAATTTGGGGGAACATTCCTGTTCAGTGACTTTGGAGCAGTTCTACAGGCCCAAGAGCTTGTGGGATAATGGGTTGGTTCGCCTGAGCCCTGTCACACTGCTGTCACTAAGGTCCAAGGGAGAGGTGAAGAAATGGGGCTGGATTTCAGAAGGCAGCTAAGCCAACCTTCCTCTTCAGCCTGAACAGAGGAAAAGTTGGTATTATATCTTGCATAGACAACACATACCAAATACTGAAATACAGGGATGGAAACCTTCCGAGTCAGAGTTTAGCACATTGAGTTCTTGCTCTTGGAACAGCCTCAGGGTCTCCAGTCTGAGTTAAGGCAATACTCTCCATGACTGCAGATCTTAAAACTTTCTGACACTTCTTGGGGAACTTTTACACCCAGGTTATTTACAAAGGAGAGTCTGAGGCTAAGTAGGGCCTCTGTTGATGTCAGGGGGTGTTGGATTCTCTGTGCTTGCGAGCAGAACGTGTTGAAGTGTCTTTGTGGTGGGTGTGAAATTTGGTGCTGGTAACCCGCACCTCCTGCTCCCTCAGCGTCATGCTGGCAATGTCACAGAAACCTGTGCAGCTGCTGCGGCTCACGGAAAAGGTGGAAGGTAGTTTCCACATCCTCCTCCTCTTCCCTCCCACAAGTCCTTCAACAGCATTTTCAGCCATGATCCCACTGATCATGTGTGGAGATGCTGCCCCTGACTGTTCAGATAAATTCTTGGCATTCTCACTGCTCTGTGCAATAATGAACTACAACATAACAAACACATGGTTACTGCCTGACCTGTGCAACTTTTATGTACCTCTGTGAGCAGCAGAAGGAAAAATTTGGATACGTATAATAACAAGTAAGGGGGCTTATGCCTCATTTTTAATGTTATTTTTTCCTCAACATGAATTTCCTGGTGCTGGAAATAATTCTAATTTATGGTTCATTTTTTTCTGTACAGTTTGCTTTATTCACACTATTGTATTTCATTGCACCCAAATCAAATTGCTGGATTGGAATGAGTTAGGATAAAACTCTTAGTAACTTGAAGCATGTGAATTTCTAGCATGTCACTCTCAACCTTTCTTTGTCTTGTGTTCTGATGCTGAACATTCTTTTCTTGCTGCTGTGGTTCCCTTAAGAAAACAGTCCTTTGTCTCCTGCTCAGATTCCCAGTTCATTGCCCAGCCTTAGTAATCCCACTTGCATGCTCAGTAGATACAGATGAGACAGATGGAAGAATCATCATTTTTCAGACCAGAGCATTAACTGATAGATGGATCCCTGTGAGTTTTCCAGTCCTGTAACTTCTGTTGAGGTAGGAGTGTTTTTCTTGTCTGCTATGATTTGGGACTTTTTCATGGAGTTTTGTATGTTGGGAGAAGGGGAGGATGGTGCATAGACCTCCCCCGTAGTTTCACACAGCCTTAAAAAGCTGTATTAGATCCGCTGTGTTGCTAGTGATTGACTTAATTTCAGGGCCATCTTCTGTGTAAGTGTCTGTTTCCTGTTGTCGTTGGATCATTTTCTCAGGACATCTCTCCATGTGAGTTCAGTTTGGGCTCCCTGTTAGCACAAGGAAGGGACTGACTGCAGCTGTCTCTGAGCCCTGAGCCAGTGGTGGCTCTTGAATTGTCTAGTGACTTGTTTAGTCAAACTGGGCCTTTTAATAATTGCCAATGGAATACACTCAATAAATTAGCACTGACAAGGGAATGTTCTGGATGCAGCACTAATCCCCTGTGTGTTAATTGGCTGCAGACTCCAAACTCTGACAGGGTTCCCAGCAGAGCAGGCACAGGGATTGTCAGTGCCGGCATCTCCGTGGAGTGAAGCACATGCCAAGGTTAATGCCCCTTCTTAAACTTCCCAGATGATGTTTAAAAAATGGATCCATGTCTGAATTAAAAATGTCACCTAAAATAACGTAGTAAAAAAGGAATAGAAACTGTAGCTGTTGTGAAGCGCCAAAGTAGCTGTGGGATTTGGACATGGGGCTTTCTCCTCTGCATTCCCTAAAATACCAACTCTTACCTCTCCCAACTATTTACTATGTTATGTGCTGTGATAATTAAACTGAAAATGCTTCTCAGGCTGAACTTCAGAGGCCCCTCTCCTCAGGCCTGATGTTTGCATATCACCACTGCACCTGAGCCCTGCAGTGGGGCCACAATGACCTTTCTGTGCTGCCCATTTTTAATCCCTTGGCATGATGGGTGTCTCTTTCAGCACACTCTGATAAGCACAGGAATAAACAGGAGCTGTGTTCTAGCTGACCCTGCTGCTGCTGAGTAATTTTCTTTTTAAACTAGATCCTTTGTTTTGGTTTTTTTTTAATTGCATCCCATTTTAAAATCTTTTTGTTATAGTAAAATGCAGATTTATGGCTCTGTATTAGAAGAAAGGGTGATTTCTATGGCTCTGTTGGCTCCAGCATATTTTTTCATCCCTTTCTGTCAGGGGTGAGAAATAAATATATACAGAATGGAGTGTGATTACTCCTGAGCAGGGCTCCAGAGCTCACTTCTTGGAGAATTATTTGCCAAGGAGCTGCATGAGGAGGGAGGTAAAACTTCTTCCTTTCCCTCAGAGGTGTCAAACTGAAATACAATCTGCATTTCTTCTCCACTAAAACATGCAGGAGCACCTGCAGCTAAAGAATTCATATATTCAGTGTCATTTGCAGACACGAACATGAGGTTAGGAGATGAGAGTCCTGGATTGTGCTTGGTTATGGATTTTATTCACCATGACTCAGAGCAAGGAATTTCATTTACTCTCTCATGCACACACCAAATTATTGTTTTTCCGTGTTGGAGTGGTATGGTAGAACTGTAAATTGCAGAAGTTCTGAATGAAGATTTAAATGTGTAGAATACTATGTGGGTTAGAATGGTTTTGTTAATTCATTAATGGTCCTGGGTTTCGTGGTTGTTAATCCCTTCCCTGACCTGCCCTTTGAATCATCCCGAACCTGGATTTTGTCATTTAGCCTGACCGAAGATGTTTAAATGGCTCCCCTTCAGAGGAGTGCTCAGGAGAATGTTCTGAACTGTTTCTCTCCCTCGCATGTAGATTTGATGTGACAGAGTCCATGCTCTGCACAGTAGCCATCCAGCTCCTCACGGGAACGCTGGGGCCCTGGTTCTGGAATTACACGGTAAAGCCTTTGCTTGGCGGCGGCATGGACTGAGCAGGGCAGCACCTTTGTCATGCACTGCTTGGTGGAAAGCAGCTTCTCCAGGGGATTTCACCAAGTGTTTTCATATTTAACACAAGCAGGAAAAATATTTGAACAAGTAGGAAAATTTTGATTTAACTGGAAACAAATTTATTTGAGAGCCTCGCATTTTGTTTGAAAACAAAGCAAAACCTGCCTGTTCAACAAAAGTTTGATTTAAACTTTTCTTTTTACCACAGTTTGGGCTTCACCTAAAAGCCAAGCAGGGCTGTGGAAGCAGCTCTAAGTGTGGGTATAATGTTGTTGGAACTACTTTTTAAAAAATCTTTTGTTGCTGCCATTTCAATACCTTTCCACCAAAAAAAGGAGAATTTCTTGCCTCTTTCAGGGAACTGTGTCTTGTGTAATAACTTAAGAAGTCTGGTTAAAAATGTCTGGTTTAAGCTGTGTAGCTTGATATCTGTGCTTGTAGCTTCATGAAGAAGTAACTTCTTTCCAGCTTGTCTTTTTTTTGAAAGTGCTTTTCCTTGTGTCTATGCTAAATAAATCCTTCACCCCTCTAGTTTGCTAGCCTTAAAAGGGCTTTATCTTCCTTATTTCACCCTTTTTTTTTTTTTTTGTAATACATTGTATGTGGGTGCGGTTCCCTCCCAATAATGTCATTAAAAGTGAATGAATTGGATTCCTTGAAATATCTCATCAATTATGATTATTACTGATTAATTTTTAGCCTGGAATTTTCCTTAAAATACTTGAGGATATAATAATAGCTTTTGATCTCTTTCTTAGATCTGCATAGGATGTTAAACAAAAGCGAGGTTATTTTTTTGGTGGTTGGTTTACATAGTCTTTGTTAAACCTGTGTTGATGCTAATTTTTAAAATACTTTGTTCATAATATATGCAAGGCTGAAGATAGTGTCAGGAAATAGTAATTGAGCAAGCAATAGTCCAAGGGAAGGAAGAGCTTAAATCAAGAGTTTAGCCTGTGATACTAACATCTCAACTGACCAAAGAGTCGCTTAGGGTGGAAAAAAATATCAAATCACGTAGTTCTGGAACACTAAAGGGTTCTGAAATCATTCCCTGGTGTGATGGTTGTGGGGTGGAAATAACTCAGATTGGGTGATAAAAGGAAATTGTTTGAACTGGAGTAGGACAGTTTGCCATGGGATGGGAGAGGGAGGAAGGGCAGGTGCAGAGGACCTGGAGCTGCTGGAGATGTCCATCTGCAGCACCCCCTGGCAAAGGAGGCCTTTGCCATCCCAGGAGATACTGGGTTTACAGCCAGCTGGAGAGTAGGGTGTGAGGGGGTGGGCCAGGGAGGGCATTTTCCTGGTTTGGTTTAGAGGGACATTAAAGCTCATCCCATTCCATCCTCTGCCATAGTCAGGGACACCTTCCACTATCCCAGGCTGCTCCAAGCCCCAGTGTCCAGCCTGGCCTTGGACACTTCCAGGCATGAGGCATACAGGCATACAGCTTTTCTGGGCAACCTGTGTCAGGGCCTCACCACCTGCACACGGAGGAACTTCTTCCCAATGTCTCATCTATCCCTGCCCTCTGGAACTGGGAAGCCACTTCCCCCTTGTCCTGTCCCTCAGGCTCTTGTCACTGACTTCTGAGACAGAACCCCAGGTGTTTCCTGTGACAGGTCTCCTCACACACTTATTTTAACCCAGTTTTAGGCACTGAGTTACAGGATAGACTTTTAAATCTATTTGAATTCTGGCATGAGTAATTTCAGATGCCTTCTGGCATCTTTAGTTTTAGTCTTAACTCATAACTAAAGATGCTGCTGCTTCCAAGTGGTTTACTCAGACACACCAAGCATCAATCACTTATTTACACACTCAGAGGTCAGCCAGAACAGATTTTTAGGTCAGTGTTGCACATCTCATATGGGTGAGCTACAGAAAATGCATATTCATACTCCGGCTGTTTCATGTGACAAACATTTGTACTGAGAAAATACAATAATATAGCCCTGTCTTGAAAATAATACAGGAACTGAGACAGTATGAAGTGAGTAGCTTCCAAATTCTTGCAGCACAGCTAAAGCTTGTACTTGCTGGGCAGGAAAGCTTTATGTTCACCAAGGAAGGGAAAGTGTCTTAAATTGTTAATGAAGTTTGCTTATCCCTGTAGCCTATGGGGAAAATATTAGAAGAACCTGAAGGCTTAAAGAGCTGGAAAATAAGAATATTTTGGGTATCAAAATAGGTTTACTCCATTATTCCCCACATTCACACTTGAAGTGCCAGAGTTTCAGCCCTGCCTCCCTCTCCCTGCAGCTCTGCAGTGCCACCCTGCAGTCTTTGTACTGATGGAATGTGACTTTGGCTTGGTGATTTTTCAAAGACCAGAAGTGGGCTGTTTTAATACAGTTTAGCACAGTGATGTAGAAGAATTGCGGATAAAAGTGCTGAGGATGATTCAGTCTGGAGACCACTCAGCCTTTTATAGAAAACAAAATGTTAAAATAATAAACTTCCTGACAATATTTGGCCACAAAAGTGATTAGAGGGATGGAAACCTATGAGGAAAGGCTGGGAGAGATGTGGATGTTCAACCTGCAGAAGGGAAGAATCCAGCGAGACCTTAGAGTCCCTTCCTCTATCTAAAGAGCTGGAAAGGGACTTCAGACAGGGGATGGAGTGCCAGGACAAGGCGGAATGGCGTCCCAGTGCCATGAATAGCAGAGGGCAGGGATAGATGGGATAGTGGGAAGGAATTCCTCCCTGTGAGGGTGGTGAGACCCTAGCCCAGGCTGCGCAGAGAAGCTGTGGCTGCCCTGTCTCTGGAAGTGTCCAAGGCCAGGTTGGTCAGGACTTGGAGCAACCTGGGCTAGTGGGAGGTGTCCCTGCCCATGGTAGAGGATGGAATGGGATGAGCTTTGAGGTTCCTTCTAATTCAAAGCAGGCTGGGGTTCTCTGGATCTCTTATATGGGAAGACTGTACAAGTCTGAAGACTGGCAAATAATCTGCCTTTCGATTTGTCACAACAGGGAAAGGAGGATCAATAGAGGAAAACACTGCAAGTGTGTCCAAGAGAATCCAGGGATGGCAGTGTCACCATGGGAATTGCAGCTGCCCCTGGAAGCTCTGCAGGAATTCTCCTGTCTTGTGAATTTAGGCAGATAGGGAGTGAGGGCTGAAACTGTGCATTTTAAAACTCACAACTTTTATGCTTCCCTGACTTCATTTGAATTTAATCCTCAGGTATTCTGATTTTCAGCCTGTGGTTTACTCCCAGTGCAGTGCTGACATTGCCTGACCCTGTCCCTGCCTTCTACAGTGCTGCTGTTATTATTCTTCTCTAACATCACTTTGCTGCAAAATCAGTACTTCTCAGCATTATTGTGAGTGTTCTCCGCAGCTTTGTCGTTGGATGTTCTGTCTGGGCATTTTAGTTTGTTAAATATTGAGTCTGGACTTTTTGCTCTGTTATCAGCATCAGCTCTTTGTTCTTGTTCTTTGTCTGGATGTTCCTGCTGATCTTAAACCTCAGTTCAGGGTCTTCTGTTTATTTTATAGAAGATGAAAAAGCCCCCGGTTTATTTAAAGTAGAGATTTTTGGAACTTGATTCTTTGTGTCCACTGAACTTGTACAATTACTTTCCGTCCATCTATTGTAGTGTGGGAGTGTCTTGGGAAAAGGGTTTGTTTCATTTTCTTCATTTCGTGGGGCTTAATGATCCTGCACACAGTGTTCACAGTGTCAGTGTCTGGGCAGCACTGACATGACTCAGTTGTCAGGAAACATCAGGCATCAAAGCTGTCAGACTTGGGGGAAGTATGGCTCCAGTGATGCCTGAAAATAACCCACTTAATAAAAATATCCCAGTTCAGAGGCTTTAAGAACGTCTTGCAGAATTCATGCTGCTTGCTCTTCCCATTTGTTTTTTCTTAGGATTTCCACTGTAGTATTTAAATGAGTAAATAAATACAAATACAAGTTGAAAATAGAATCTGTGAACTGGCTGAGTCCCTTCTTGCTTTGAAATGGTTTTGCTTTCTTACAGCTGTGTGTGGTACCTGCTTGTATATAATTAAATGTGATTATAGTAATTGAGGTAGTCTGCAGGAACAAAGGCCTCTCCCTATTTTCTACTTCTTTCCCTTATTTATTTACTATAATTTGATAAATGATGCATTACTCCAAAAGTGTGTTTTCTCTAATGTTTACCATGGGACAGTCACTTGGATATGCAATGGAACTTTTATGTAGAACAAAATACAGTACTAATGATGTCATATCTAAGCAGGAATATTATTACCCTGCTTTGTGAATAAACTCCCCATCCACTAAAGCAAGTTGAGTGTATTTGCCCTCAAAAAGAAAGGCATTGGTCAGTCTCCATCCAAATGGAGCAACTGCTTTCCTGCAGCCCTGCTTTTGCCTTGCTATTTTATTTGGTACTTCCCAGCTCTACCAGAGTTTAAAACCACTGTGATGACTGAGACAATTTATGGATTTTTTTTGATTACTAGCTCATTTTACCTGCGTACAGTGCGTAAATCCAAGTTAATAATTTAAGTGTAAGAATGTCCTCTGGATCACCTGATGTGTTAATGCTTTTCAGGCAGTGCAGATATTGCTTTGCTCACATCTCTCTTGACAAAACCATTGTTGCTTTGCTTTATAATGGCATTCTTTCACTTATTTTTTTCGTTTTAGGGGCTGTTTAGGACTTTTTTGAAGGCTGGTAGCAATCCACTTGTCTGTCATTCCCATTTATTCCTCCCCAGTCTGGAGCTGCCATGTCCCACTGACTCAGTGTCCGGTTGTGTGGCTTCCAGGGGGTGAGAAAATCTTCTCTGCCCGCTCCTCAGGACTCACAACTTTCTTGAGGTCATGAAAAAAAACACCAGGAAAGCTGATGGGCTGGGAATTGGGACAGGAATTTCTTCTTTTTAAGTTGGATCGGTTTAGCCAAGCCAATCTCTTTGACCCCACTGATGGCAGGAGATGGTGCTGGCACAGGAGAGGAAGTGGGGCAGAGCAGGTGTTTTTTGGGGGAAGAAAGTGGTCGGATTTTAAGGAACTTGGGATGACTGCTCCATGTAGCAGCATCAAAGACGTATCTGGTTCGTCCTGTGGTTGCACAATTACCTTGAATTCAAGTTAAACCCAGAGATGAACAGTGTCCCCCTTTCACCACCTTCTGCTTCCAGATGTTGTTCCCTTCTGTGGTCCAGCTTTGGGGAGCTGCCTGTGGATTCTTAGATTTCTGTCTAGAGGTCACTTGACATACTGCAAAAAAATTTCACTGAATAATTCCAACATCACACTTGTGCTTTACTGATATCAAGCCTATCATTTTAAGTCATCTGACTGGTTTTGATGAGCATGGGATGTTCCCAGGCCTTTTTCCTCCTTGGGATTATGAATTTATGCTTTCTTTAGGTGATAGTTTGGTGTTTAGTTTCTCCTCAGTTGGTCTTACTGCTTTTGTCTTCTGTGTTAAGGGAGCCATTTTTGTATTAAAAATGCAGAATATTAAGGTGGAACTGAAGTTAAGATTAATATTTGTTCTACAATAGGAGATTCTAACTGTAAGTCAGGGATGAATTTTTAGCAAATATCCTTGGCTGCCTGATGCTGTTTTTGTTTGAGTTGGAAGGGCAGAGCCCTGGGCTGGGGAGTAAAGGTTGTGCCATGGCTGTGTAAAGATAAAACTGTCTCCCTAAGCTCAATCCAGGCACTGCTTTCCATATATTTGTTGGGCTCTCAGCCTTGTTTGAAGGTTTGACTGGCAGAATAACTTGGGTTTCCATACATGACATTAGTTAATTGTGCATTAAATTTCTGCTGTCAAAAGAAACCTGGGTTCCTACCCAAGGAAAGCTGTAAATTTGAGTTACCTCCATGAGTTATTAGTCACTGTTTCTGTGAACTTTCTCAATTTCTTTCTGTTCTTTAGGTGTTTGACAGAAGTAGTGAAATGGGCTAAAACACATTCCTGCATTCCTTGAATGGAGCTGCTCCAGCCCTTCCTTGGCTGGACACACTGAGAACACATTTCCATGCTGGCTCAAGGGCTGGGAGGAAGCAATTTGCATTAAATCAGTTGGTTTGTGTATCTCTACTGAGCATTTTTATTTTTTTCTTGAGAGGTACCTCAATGGCTCCCTTTGTTTGTATCAGGACTGAAAACAGAGATCTTTTAGAACATTATTATTATTTCCTCAGTGGAAGTTAATTTTTCCCCCAGCCAGTTGTGATTGCCTTGCAGGAATGTTATTGAGCAAATTGAATATAGGAGGGCTCCAAAGGTTATTTCCTGGGTGTCCCATCTCCAGGTTTGTGTAGTGAAAAGCAAATTGACAAAGCAAAGAATCGTGGAATAGGTTGGGTTGGGAAGGACCTTAAAACTCAATCTCATTCCATCCCCTGCTATGGGGGATATCTGCCATGGGATTTAGGTGCAGACTTGGTATTATCCCTTGTGCATATCACTGCTGCTGACCAGACTGGAGATCCTCAAATGAGAGGATCCATTCCCAAACTGAAACAAAGTCTACAGAGAAACACTGAGCTGATGTTAAAATCAATTCCATGGTCTTGTGGCTCATTTAAGGCAGACAGAGGGAAGCCCACCCCGTAATGCTCCTTCCCTGTGCAGGTGATATCAGCAGGGTTTTGTCACAGCAAAGCCTGCGTGTGAGGAGGTGATTTGGAGTCTTCTAGGTAGAACTATCTAATTGGAAATAAGGATAAGCTGGAAATGTTTCAAACTGACTTGAAGGGTTATTTTTGATATAGCACTTCAGGGCAAGATAGTATTATATGATTATAATATATATATAGATACTAGTATATGGTTAAAATATATATATAACATATTTTTAATATATAACATACATCTATGTGCATATATGTAGATGTATAAAATGTGTATGCCTATTTATAACATATATAGTGTATATACACGCTATATATATATATGTATCACACCAGCAAGTCCATCCTCTTCATTTCCCTTGTATTTTTATAGACTCCTATTTCTGGCATTCATTTGTACACCCGTTTTTCCCTCTTTCTACCTCCAAGACTTTTACATGCTCCTTGGAACAAAGCCATAAATTCCCTGTTTTCTCCCATTCTTTCCTGCAGCACATCCTGGCTCCACTGGAACCAGAAGTAGTTTCTCTTCTTGCTGCCACTGCACCATTTCCATCAACCCTTTAGGAATTTGTTTCTTTTCAAAGCTTGATGTTATTCAGAGAATATTCACATTAAGATAGGGTAGGGAATATAATGGGCGTTAAAAATGCATTTTTAGATTTTATCATCTGTACTAAATTCTGTTTTTTTGGTGGACAAGGTTAAAACTAAATAGTTATTTCTGCAGCTGCCACTGGGCAGTGAAGAGTTCCAATGTTTCCTGTTGATAAAATGGATTTCTGTTACTGCACTGTGAAGTAAAACCAAATTATAGCGCAACATTGCTCTTAAATTTAAACAATAAAACTAAATACATTTTTGCATTCAAATTATTTGGAGGTTTTTCCTCTTTTCCTCAGCCTTTTGGGGTGTTTGTACTGTGCATGACAGAGTTGTGCCACTGAGCTTGCAAATAACTGACTTGAAATTGCTTTGAATAATTTTGCTTTTTTTTTTTTGGCTTTTTATACCTAATCAGAATTGATGTGACTGAAGTACAAATCTTCATAATAATCATGCATTTACTGGCAGTGATTGGAGGACCACCTTTTTGGCAATCTCTGGTAATTTTGCTCCTGTTCTTATTTTATCCTTTGTAATTATCCCACGGTCACTGAAGAACTCCTGCACATCTTGAGACAGTTTCACTTCTGCAGGAAGGTTTCACTTTTCCTTATAAATGGAAACAGATTTTTGAATTCAGATCCCACGGAATTAACTGTGGATTCTGGCTGTACCAGAGTAATTAAAACAAGATTTAGTCTCTAATCCTTTAATACTGGATGTGACTGCAAAATTGTCAAATTTTGCAAATACAAAAATTGCTTTGGTATTTTTTATTTGCTTCTGTTTGGGGGAAATATGGAGTAAATGTGGTTGTGTACTCAAACATTCCACTTTTAATGGGAAAAGCAAAACACTCTGAACAGGCGAAATACAGAGTTGTGGATTTTGGCAATTGTTGCTTTCATTACCTTTCCTTTATTCCTTGAAACTATGTGTTCCTGTCCTGGCTCCCTCCTTTCTGGCAGTGTAAATTCTCTTCAAAGTCTGTTAAATGCTCCCCAGGCTCCTGGAGCTGGGTAATTCCTGTGGGATGCTGAGTATGGCTCCAGCTTGGATCATGTGGGACATGTGAGTAAAGCAAGGAAGCTTAGGGTAACTCATTTAATAGATTGTATATGTGGAGTTGATTTTCCTGCTTGAAGCAACAAAAGTGCTGCAATTGCTGGAGTTTTCTCCCACAAGGTCTGGAATGTGAAAAAGCACAAACACTTTGGGAATATGAAGCTGGAGTTCAGCCCTCTGGAAGTCGTTCCTGAGGCAGATGTGACTGCAGTATATCTGGACAGCTCCAAACTCCAGCTGGGATCCAGCCCTGTGAGAAGGACTCCAGGGTCGGAGTTGCCCAGCTGGCTGTGGTATTTGTGGGATTGGTAACAGAAGTTCCTGGAGGAAGTGGCTGTGTGTCTGTTGGCATGGTCTCTTACATGCTCCTCCCTATTGCTTCCATGAGCCCTTAGCTGGGCTCTGCTCTGGCCTGTTTCCTCATAATTTTATTTTTTAAATCCCAATTCATTCTTCACAAAACTGATGGAATGTACTCTGTAATCCTGGCAGTAATTTTCTGGCAAAATATTCCAGACTTGCTTTAATGCCAACTCTGGCAACTGCTCCTGACTTTTGCCTGTTGCCACTTCGTTATTGCCATGCCTGGGCACTTCCCCAAAAAAATCTGGAATCATGGAATGGTTTGGTTTGGAATGGACCTGAAAGCTCATTCAGTCCCACCCCCTTCCATGGGCAGAGATGCATTCCACTAGACAAGGTTGCTCCAAGCTGTGTTCAACCTGGCATGCTTCTTTCCCAGGGTTTACCTGCATTCTGCAGCTCTTCAGGCAATGCAGACTTCCACCTCTGCTCATTCTCAGAGAGTTTAACAGGGAACATGATTTTCCTGTAAAAGATGTGACTGGTGATATTTTCCCTGCATTGCTGACATAATTTTGGGACATTGTGGCTCCATGTGACTTTGGATGAAGCCCTTGGAATCACCAGGAAGGGCAGAATAATTG
The DNA here is from genome assembly GCA_008694505.1 of Cyanoderma ruficeps. Lineage (NCBI taxonomy): Eukaryota > Metazoa > Chordata > Aves > Passeriformes > Timaliidae > Cyanoderma > Cyanoderma ruficeps. Next base: position 260,382 of record VZDJ01000444.1, read on the forward strand.
CAGGGACTGTAGTGATACAGAGAATACCTGACAGCCTTGTGGCCATCGTCCAGTGTTCTCTGAATTAAAATTCAGGGGTTGCAGTGCCACTTTGTAGGAACATTTCCATCTCTCCCTCTACTCAGAGGGAAAAAATAAAAGTAATCTGATATTTGCTTGATTTTGTTGCTTCCCACTTTTGGCTTTGTTGCTCCCATTTTGTACATAGAAGAATTCAGCAGGTGCTGGCTTTTTAATCCACTCCTGGCTTTCCTCTGCCAAATTTCTGTATGTGACTTTTTCTCATTAATTTTTTCTTCAGACATGTTTTGCACTGATGCAGTTGCTGTGGAGGCCCAAAGGAGGGTGTTAAGAATCCAAAACTGGCCAAACTGGGTGTTACAATAGTGTGGTGTTATCTTCTCCTTCTCTGAGCATCCTTCTCCAGTGTTCTAGTGGTAGCTGGTAGTTCATGGGGTGTTTTTCCCAGCCAACTCCCTTTGTCTTGGGGACATGTCAACCTTAATGTCTTTTGATTCCTGTAATGGAGTTTACTACTGTTTCCTTTTCTTGTAAAAGTCAATCCACCTTGTTCTTCAAATACCAAAGTATCAGTTCCAAGGCAGAGGCCAGCACAGGTACCTGCTTTTAGAAGAGCTTGAGGAGTCCTGAGCCTCCTGACATTTATGGATGATTACAAGTAGTGCTCCAGTCTGGCAGTTCAGACTTTCCCTTTGCTTGTCTTTATTCTTTTTCTACAATCTTCTAGGAAATGCCTTTTTTTTTTTTTTCCTTACAAAGGGAGAAATATATTTGAATGCCATAAAACTGAGCTGGGCTTGGGGAGAGGGCTGAACAAGGCATGAAGGGTTAAAGCTCTTCTGCTTCTTAATCATGCCCTGGAAAGATGAGAGATTCCGTTGTTGAATGGAATAGAAAACTTAGGATCTTCAACAGCAATCTTCAAGGGAACATTTGGACAGTGCTCTCAGACACAGGGTGGGATTGTTGGGGTGTCTGTTTAGGAACAGGGGTTGAACTGGATGCTCCTGATGGGTCCCTTCCAATTCATAATATTCCATGATTTACCTGCTGAAAGTTACTCTGAGAGTATAATTAAAGAAATATAGAAGAAACTTGACCTCCTTTGGGCTTCCTGGCTGGACTCACTGGGGAGCTGAGCGCTTATTCAGTTAAGTGCCATGACTTCAGTTTCCCAATGAAGAGCTTTGAGTAGTTGAATTGATACAGTTGGGAAGTTTGGGGTAGTTATCTCTAAACACTTGCTTCCATGATACTTGCTTCCTGTGGTTTACTTTGGACTATTCTTCATTTCTAGTTTTTCCTGTTCTGCTTGAAACATGGCTGTTAAAAAACAAAGGAAACTTTCGAAACTGCCTGTGCTCATTCTCCCCTTTAGCAACCTTATCCTTCCTCTCCTGGGTCACTGACTCTGATCTGGCTTGTCTGATCTCTTTGCTTGCCTTGCTATGTGTAAAAGATCAGATCCAGTACCTGAAAGGATTTATCTGACCATCCCAAGTGGCTCTTGTTCTGCCCCGTTCGATCTTGACTGCTGCTTCAGGAAAGGCGATGATTCTTTTCCCCTGGACGATTTAGAGCAAGTTCTTGGTTTCTGTCCATTTCTCTGCTTTTGGTGTCTCTTCTCTGGTAACTGAACATAAGTCTGGCTTTCTGGGAAGCTCCATGGAGGGATTTTTGGAAAATACATTTTTCTCTGTAGAAATATAAATCTCTGTATAGCAGAGAGAAGAGCAAATGTTGTGTTGGAAAGTGGAGTGTTTGAGTGCACCTGAAATATTAACCCAGATTTGAGTTTGTGCATATTTTAACTTCTTGTCTCTCTTCCATTAAGATTCCAATACTGAATATTCAGGTGAAAATATTTCCTGCTCTTTGTACTGTGGCGGGAACCATATTCTCCTGTACAAACTACTTTGGTGTGATCTTCACGGGTGGAGTTGGCAAAAATGGATCCACTATAGCAGTGAGTACCTTGGACTGCCAATTCCTTCTCAGCACGGAGACTCTTCAGCCACAGTTTGTATTTAACATAATCCCTCCTTCATGGGAGGTATTGTCTCTTCATCTCCTTGCTGGCTTGGGAAAAACAAGTTAATATTGTGTGTGTAAGAATAGTAGATTTAGGAGTCAAAGTTTTAAATTTTTTGATTAAAAGTACTTACTGTACTTTGATATTCGTTTTTGAATTAATGAAAAAAACCAAGTTTTACAAATACATTCCTCACTGAAGAGTTCATAGAAAAATCCTGTGCAAAAATCCGTTCAGAAGGAAATTTTTCAAGAAGATTCTGGGTTTGATCCTTCTGAAAGATCTATGTTATTTATATTACCAATGTAAAAGAACAAGTGGAGGTGTCTTCACAAGCACCTCCTGTTGCAAGGTTCTTGTTGCCTAAAATCTTTTTTTTTCCAGCACCAGAAAGGTTCCACCACATTCTCAGCTGCTGCATGTTTAAGTTTCACAACTTTTTGTTCCTTTTACCACCAGATTCAAAAAGATGTTTCAAATGTGATTTTACTTTGAACCCCTCATTGCACACCATGTGAGGGGCTCTTTGAGGTTTCTTTGCAATGTGCATGTTTTATTAACCTTGTGTTTTAATCTCACCATAGGGAACAAGTGTCCTCTCACCTTTTCTCCATATTGGCTCCGTGATCGCCTTGGCTGCAATGATCTACAAGAAATCTGCTGTGCAGCTCTTTGAGAGGCACCCCTGCCTCTACATCCTGACTTTTGGCTTTGTGTCTGCCAAGATCACAAATAAACTGGTGGTGAGTGCACCAGAACCTTCCCAAATCTTGTTGCAGGAGAACTTTTTGTAGATTATGGAGTTCTCTGGGCATTCCACTAAGTAACTTGCACTTGTTTGTGCACTGAAGAGATATTTGTGCTTTGCTTTAAGTAGCCTGGAGGTGCAACAGAGTCTTTTTCTGTTGGAAAGGGCAGTGGAAACCTGGAGTTGATGCTGTGGTTGCACAGCCAGCACCAGGACAGCTCAGAGCTGTTTCTCCCCCTTCCCTAGCTGTTGATCCATGCTTTTGCAATGTATTTGTGCACATGTGTGAAGAGTTGGGCTGGAACAGAGGTGGCTGGAATCCCCCCCAGACACAAAGGGCAGGAAGGTTTGGCAGATGGAAAGGAGGTGATGGAGCTGCTGAGGTTTGGAACGCTTGCTGAGAGTTTAACTTGAAGAATTAGAGGAAAATAGGGGTCAAAATCATCAAAAAGGTTTGTACAGGGGCAGAGGTGTCAGTGAATGAGGGTTAAACAGCTCCTGCCTCAAACACCACCCCAGTTCTACAGGCCTTTGTTGGGCTACTGTGAGCTGGGTCAGTGCTGGACTTAACTCACAGTGGAAGAGTAAATTCATAGTGGAGGAAGAGTTTAAGTTCGCAATGGAACAAGAAGTTTCTTTCATACCAGGCCTGTTTTGGTGCTCAGTCCCATCACAGCCATGCTGTGCAGTGAGGATCGAGTGTGGGATGGGTTCTGTGCATGCAGGGAGATGAGAAGGGCACACTTGAACACCAAAAATGTTCATCAAATTGTAACCAGAGAGAGGTGGTGATCCTTATGGAATGGGAGAAAAAGAGGTGGAGAGAGCAGAACACCAAGTGTCCTTGACTTTTGAAGCTCCAGCAGCTGTGAGTTTTTGTTTCCAGGCTCAACTTTAAAATTTACCAGTCTGCTTCCATTTCACTCTTTGGTTTCTGGCAGGAGGAAGAGGTGAGCTGGAAAACTTGTTAGTTTTTTTTCCTATGATACATTCTCTGCTCTAATAAAAAACGCCTCTCCACAAACCTTGCATCTCTCTAGCTGTGGAGCATCATGGTTCAAATAGTATTGTTACTGCAACTTGAATATTTGATATTTTGTAGTAATGTGGCTTGGATTGTATGGTTTTGGCTTTGTGTATTCTGAAATCACTCTGCCTTTGCTGGCACATGTTTATTTCTTAAACTTCTCTCTCTTTTTTTTTTTTACTGCAGGTTGCCCACATGACCAAGAGTGAGATGTATCTGTATGACACAGCATTCATAGGCCCAGCATTGCTGTTCCTTGACCAGTATTTTAACAGCTTTATTGATGAGTATATTGTCCTCTGGATTGCCCTGGTGAGTCCAAGCTCATTTTATTAATTAACTCTGCCACTAATTCATTGTGTTGGGTGTGGCCAGATGAATCCCCTGGAGGGGAGTGGATTTGAAGCTGGTGCAGAACAGAGCAGGGTCACAGTGTCCCTGCTTTAGTGTTAGGACAGTCCTGGGCACTGTCTTTAGGGCTGGTCTAGGTGAGGGGATCAAGGCACTCCCAGTCAGTTTGCAGAGGACACCAGTTTGGGTGGGATGTGGATCTTCTGGAGGGATCTGGACAGGCTACATCTATGGCTGAGGTGGGAGGGTCAACCAGGCCAAATGCCAGGTCCTGGGCTTGGGTCACAACAGCCCCATGAAACGCTCCAGGCTGGGAGAAGAGTGGCTGGAGCGGTGGGAAAAGATCTGGGAGTGCTGGTAACAGTGGCTGGACATGAGCCCAGGTGGGTAAGTAGGCCAATGGCACCTGGGCTGTTGCAGCCATGGTGTGTCCAGAAGGCCCAGTGTGGTGCCCTGTGCTGGTGCTGCTGGGGCACCTCTAGTCCTGGGGACAGCTCTGGGCCCCTCCTGACCAGGAGACACTGAGGGGCTGGAGCATGTCTAGAGAAGGGAACAGAGGTGGGGAAGGGTCTGGAGCACCAGGAGCAGCTGAGGGAGCAGCTGGCAGTTCAGCCTGGAGAAAAGAAGGCTCGGGGGAGACCTTCTGGCTCAACCCCCTGACAGGAGGAGGCAGCTGGGGGTGGGTCAGGCTCTGCTGCCAGGGAACAAGGGCCAGGACAAGAGGAAATGCCTGAAAGAATTAATCAGGCATCAGTATAAATTGCCCAGGGCAGTGATGGAGTCACCATACCTGGAAGTGTTCAAGAAGTATCTGGATGTGGCACCTGGGGACATGGATTAAGAGTGATTATGGTGACTCTGGCGTGATGGTGGGACTCAATGATCTTGAAGGTCACTTCCAGCCTTTCTGACTGTGATAGTTTAAAATATCAAAACACTGTAGCAAATATTCAAACCTTAGATTAGAATATTATGAACAGATGAGTGCTGCTGCCTTGTCAGCAGGGGCTCTGTGATGGGCAACGCAGGGATGCTCTGGCTGTGCCTTAAGGTCTGGAATGTCCATCATGGCTCCAGCACCCATCAGGGAAAACATCCTGACTGGGCTTATCAAATGCTCAAGTTTAATGTATAAAACCAGGGTTAACCTTTCAGTAAAACTGTGTTGATGTGATGTAAAAAGATGTGCGTGTGGTTATCACTGTTCAGTGTTGATGGGGAATTTCACACTATCTCTCTAGCTTTTGTAACTCTTCTCCACTTTCTGATTCTAGAATTAAGAGTCTATCTTTTCTTAGGCTGGAAGAAAGCCCAACATTCCCAGAAACTTTAGGGAGTGACTCCCTATCCCTGGAAGTGTCCAAGGCCAGGTTGGATGGGGCTTGGAGCATCCAGGGATAGTGGAAGGTGTCTCTGCCCATGGCAGGGGTGGAGCTGGATGAGCTCTAAGGTCTCTTCCATCCCAAGCCAGTCTGTGATTCCATGGTTATTTCTGAAGCTGGAGATTCAGCTCAATGGAGCGCAGTGCTGTGGTTGTGGAGCGTGGGCTGTTGCACCCTGTGTGGCACACAAGGAACATGTGGGTATAACTGTGGATGATTTTTCCCTGTGCAGATCCTGTCCCTGTTTGACCTGCTCCGATACTGTGTCAGTGTGTGCAACCAGATCGCTGCCCACCTGCACATCCACGTGTTCCGCATCAAGGGCTGCCCCACGCACTCGAACCACCACTAAGGATGGGAGCTGCCACAGGGGAATGGAGAAGGAGTTGGGTTTCTACAGGAGTGGATGAAGACTTGTAGGAGACTAAGGCTAAAAGCAGATAAGAACAAAGTAATTTATAATAATCAATGTTGTATAACTTTTCTTCTTTGTTATCAGTAACACTCCTTAACTAGTCTCCTGCCTGAGAGAGTGAATTCCAAGTACACCTTAGTCAACTCTCCATGTAGTCAACTCTGTTGGTTCCAAGCCTGGGAAAGCATGCAGGAAGTAAATGCTCTGTCTTTGTAATTACCTTGATTACAAATTAATCTCTATATGGTGAATGGATCCCCACCAACTGGAGTTTCTAATGTAGTATAATTACAGCTGCAATCTGACTTGCTTTTAATTTTAATATTTCATCATCTCTTAGTGAAATACTTGTTTAGTGTCCACTTGGAATTTATTTACTAAAGACCTGAACTGGTAAAGACCCAGAGATATCTCACTAAGTTGTGTGGCTGCAGCAGCTGCCAGGTGGGAGCCAGGCTGGGGTGGTTTTTGCTCATGTATTGCTGACAAAGCGGTTTCATGCTGAACAGGGTCCTGTGAGCCAAGGGGTGCCCAGCATGCAAAATAGTGTGGTATCTTTGTCAATTAATTTTATTTTTTTAAATAAACATTATCTAAAAAGGCAACTTATTTCTCAATTTTCTTCAGTGGAAAAGACTATAAGAAAAAAATTTTACTGTTTACTTTTTTATGTATAAAACTTAAGCGAAATTTCCTTTCTGCTCTTAATAAATAAGAATTCTGAGAGCAACAGTTGTCTTGAGATGTATGTGTTGCTCTGTCCTGCTTAGACTTGTGAATGACAAACCTGCCTGTGGTTTAGTGAGTAGTTTTCCAGTGCTTTTGTGTGCATCATGTTGTCATTCCAGGATCTCTGAGAGCTTTGCCTGCTATATAGTGCAGTAAGTTTGGGGTTCTTTTTTCTGTTGTTGTTTTAATACCATTTTAACTGTGGTGAACATGAGGGACACTAAGATTATTGGAAAGTTTAACATTAACATTAATTAACATTAACATTCAATGTTAATGAAGTTCACCTGGTGCCACAGGCCCTGGCACTGAGGGGAGCTTCAGCCCCTGAGCAAAGGGACTGAAGTACTGAGCAGGGAGTGTCTCCGAGCAGGATCTGCCTTGGCTGTGGGGAAGCTGCTGGGGACAGAGCTGGAATGCTGGGATCCCATGTCTGAAGTCCCAGCCCTCTAACCATGGAGCATTCTCTGAAGGTGGGAGGGAAAGTCTCTGTGCTGGGAGCCCAGGCCAAGGCAGTGCCTGTGGACAATAACATGGCTCTGAAGTAATTAAACACAGCTCGTGGTCAGAAAAAAAATGAACCAAAAAACTTCATACCTCAGTAACAATAAATCAAAACCTCCCTCAGCTCCTGGAAGCGCTGATGCACTGTGATACCCCAGTGATTAGAAAATGTGCTCAGGAAATGGAGAGAAAACTCAGTTTCTGCAGTGTCTGGAGAGGCTTGAAACCCTTGTTCTCTCTCCCTGGGCAGTGCTCAGTGTCCAGCTGCTGTGGACTGAGAGATTGACCTTACTTGTGTCCTGGCAGGGACAGGACTGGAGGGGACATGGAGGAAGGTGGCTCTGGTTTAATGGTTGCAGTGTTTGTGGGGAGAGACCAGGCTGGCCCTCCTGGGAAGTGAAGCAGAGGTGCCAAGTCCTTTGGCTCAGCCTTGGCACAGGGAAGTGCCCAGTCTTGTGCCTGCTGTGCTTGGAAGAGTCTTGGTTCCTTCCTCTGAGGTGGCACCATGTCAGCAAGTGAGCCGGAGGTCATGTGTCAGCCTGGGGGCACTGGGGGAATCAGGAACATTCTCGGGGTGAGGAGGAGGCTCCTGTAAGGCTTCCCCACTCCACCCTTGCACTCCCACTTTGAATCTTGTGAGCAGCAAATGCAGCTGAGGGTTCTTTTGGAACTTGGCACTGTGGTAGGGGTCCCCTCAGAGTCCCTGCCAGGCTGGAGCCAGAGTTAGGGGGTTTGATTCCTGCATCCTGATACACCTGAGGCAGCTCCCAAGTGTCCTGAAGCTCTGCTCCAAGTGCCTTGGTGCCAGGAGCCATCTCCATGTATGAGGTGACAGCTCTAGAATGACATTTTTAGATACAAGTGGAATTCAGGGGACTCACTAATTGAGTTTTAAGTGCAATGAGCTGGGGAAAGGGTTGATCTGGACAATGTAGTCTCTGCTACTCTCTTTCAAAGGGAACAGGTAAAAGTCTGTAAGGGAAGAGCCTGGAAAGGTTTGAATGTGGCCTTTACAAACCACGTGTTTCCTTTCATCAGCATGAAGTGGGTGCAGAACTGTTGCTTGGAAAGTCCCTCCCTGGAGTGTGAGTGGTTTCCTTGAATCAGAATCAGTTTGGTGGTTCATCAAGTCCAACGTTTGACCAAACACCTCCATGCCCACATACCCATGTAAACAAGGAGATTTCCTGCTCTCAGTCCTCAGGGGTTTAAGATTAGACCACTCCAAACAGTTTGTTACTAATACTTGAGACTGGAGAAGAACCAAAGCCTTTAAAATGCTGTGCGGGACCAGACATCCATGTGCAAAACTAAAGCCCATTGCCATTCAGGAAATGCAATAGGACACCTTTTTCTAAGTTTTTCACTGCCTGGAAGTTGGCTGGGGCCTTGGATGCCCCCAGTCAAGGAAAAACTCCATTTCTCTGCTGATGTAGTTTCAGCGTTATCAGGGAACAGTCACTGCTGGCAATCCAAGCCCTCTAAAGTGCTGCTATGGCTCTGGGTATGGTGACAGATAATGGAATAAATGACCTTTCCACCTGCCTTGTTTGTGGCCATGGGTCACGTCAGATGCATGTGTGGGGTTGGGAAGGGGGACGGGATTTGTGGGCTCAGCCTGATCTCGTGATGGGCCCTTTCACTTTATGTTTTGCTGAGAAGACACTCAGGAGAAAGAGCTTCTGCAGCACCAGCACCTGGGACTGAGAACACGCCCTGCTAAAAAATACAGTTCTGCCCTGCAGGTTTTCCTCTCAGTTTGTAAAGAGAAGCTGGAAATTTCCACTGGGTGTTGTGTTGCCTCTTTAAGAACTGCTGAAGGAGTTCCCTTGCCCTGATAAGGGGTTTAACACAGGAAAGGGGCAGGTCAGGACACCTCAGGGCCTCTTTCTGTGTAATCAAAGCATCAGCTTTGTTTCAAAGCACTATTTTCCTCCTTTTCCCATCCTACTCAGCTTGCCCCAGGTACCTCCAGTGCTGCTGTGACCTTGCTGTGAGTGTGGAATGGAGCTGCAGAGGAGTTTAATCATTTCCAGAGGGTGAGGACTACAGCAGTTCAGAGGTTATGGCCAGGTGGGCTGGGAGTGGGGTGGGAGCAGGGGCTGTTCCTGCCCTGGAGCAGTCAGAAGCACTGGGTGCTCTGGCCCCTGTGGTGGCTCTGGCAGGGTGAACCCTCCCAGAACTGTTTGCTGGCACTGAGGCCACTGGTAGAGGGTGACACATGCCAGAGCATGAAATTATCTTCCCCAGAGCAGCTGCATAGCAGGGATTGAGGCCTAAATCAGCAGCGGGGGCTGAGCTGCCTGTTGGCTGGGCCTCAAGTTTTTTGGATGGTGTGAGTTGGCCAGTGCTTTGCTGGGAGCTATGTTAACAATTTAGCAGAATAAATGAGCTCTTTCCAATTCAGGGAAATACTTCTTGGCACTGTTTTATTTACTGTTGTAGGCTTGGATCAAGTGTTGGGCAAATCTCAACCAGGAAGAAGGATTTAAAAATATGCTGCGGGTTATGCTGATGTGCTGCAATGTGACCCAGCCTCGGTGTCCCTGCTCCCAGCAGGCCCAGCTGAGCCTTCCCAGCATGTCCCCAGCAAAGAATCTGTCCACCTTTTGGCATTAAAGGGAGGGTATTAAAGCCAGAACTTAACAAATACCTATAAAAAAAGAGAGTGACTTTTTGCACAAAGAAACAGTGATAGGACAAGGATGAATGGAATTAAATTAAAATAGGAGAATTTTAGATGGGATGTTAGGAAGAAACTCTTCCCTGTGAGAGTGGTGAGGTCCTGGCACAGGTTGTCCAGAGAAGCTGTGGCTGCCGCATCCCAGGAAGTGTCCAAGACCAGGTTAGAGGGGGCTTGGAGAGACCTGGGCTAGTGGAAGGTGTCCCTGCCATGGCAGGGGGTGGGACTGGGTGATCATTAACATCCCTTCCAACTCAAACCATTCTGGGATTTTATGATTCTAAGGCAGCTCAAGCCCTTTTGAAGCTGAAGTTCATCCTAGCTGGCCAGCTGTACTGACTGCATTTGAAAGTTTATATATTTTATATTTTTATATA